>CM040243.1:180581984-180858130 GCA_022545495.1 Chrysanthemum lavandulifolium
AACAGGCGGCTCGGGCTCGGTCGATGGTGGTGTAGGGATATCAAACGTGCACGCTTTTGGGCGGCAAGTCCGATGCGGTCTGGGATCTCTAAGAAAATATGATGATGATGGTGATGATGGTGGTAGTAGATGGTGGTGGTGATGGTAGTGGTGATGGTGCGAGCAACGGGTTATGAACCGGGCTAACGTGAGGTGTGGGTGCGACTTCACCCTCCTCGAAGGGTTCGGTCTCGATGTCGGTCATGATCGGTGGAAAGGCTGCGGTGGATCCGATAGAAGATACAATCTCGGTGGAATGTGATGGATCATCATCCATGCTAGGTCCGATGATATGGTAATAGGGTGAGAATCAAGACATGTGCGTGACAACCGATATGAAATAAATGTAAATAATCTCGAACAAAGTGTAAGTGAATCCGCATGATAACAATGAACATGTACTATGATGAAATGATGAGATGCTATGATAATGTAGCTATAGTCTAGGGTCAATGATGCAACCTAGTTCTCTATAAGCGTAGCTCGATACCAATCTGTCACACCCCAATTTACATTTGCGTGGAATGGAATTCACGGGATTGATCATCATAGCACCACATCACAGTTATATTGAACGACCTAAAGTGTCGTTTTAAAAACACATCGTTGGATATTTCATAAAACATAATCAGAGTACAACATCGGTCCCAAAAGGTTTAACAAGTTTAAGGAAATACAAATATGTTACAAATCCAAACGATGTTTTGAAATAAAGAGCCATAATGTACATAATGTAAGTCGACGCCGCGACTCAAAATATAGGTCCCTAAACCATGTCATGATGCGAATGCCTCAGTTACCTGAAAATACATTGCTAAAAACGTCAACAATAATGTTGGTGAGAAATCATAGGTTTATGTAAATGTTTTATACGACTACACAAGTATAGAATATGCATGACAATCCAGTCACGTAAAAATAATGTTACAATTGCTCTAAGCCCATGACCCGAAACTAGACATTCAATAATGTATGCCCTCGCAGAGTGTTTGCGGACAACTCCGTAATACCATCAAATGAAATGCATCCGTTTGCTTGGTTGGGATTCACCAACCCGGATGGAGGCGTCACCTCGATAGATCTATCCACTCATCCTCGCTTCAAAGATTAACGGTTCATGTTCAAGTAATGGGGACTTTCAAATTGGCATATGTGGTAACTTAAGCAATGTAATGAATTTAGCATACTTGGTATCGTACAAAAAATGTAGTGCAATGTATTCTCCCCGTGGGTTTGAAAATAATCGAAAGCATGTAAAGCGGGCTATGAAAACTCACTTGGATAAACTGAAATAACGGCAATAGTGAGTACACCGAGGTTTATAATGATCGTCAACGGGACCTATTATCAATGATATGATATGTCATGAATTGCAATGTAATGCTATGCATGCACTTCGTATGTTATTTATACCATTTACGGGTTTTGAAAATATTACTCGTCGTCGAAAAATACTCTTTTGACGTCTTGACCAATCAAAAATGACTTTACATGTTTTTACGTCAAAATGTCATCCTACAATGGTTTTATAATGATTTTTGGTGAAATTACCATTTTCGTCGCAAAACAATGTCGTCGAAAAATCATTAAATCAACAAAATGGCTCGGAAAAGTGGTCGAAAAGCGGTGTCGTCGATCGTTAGAGAACGAACTCGACGGTTTTGGAAAGTTTGTATCGATATCTAAAAGTTTCCGTTCAGGAGTTTTTGTTCAAAAGGTCTCGATCATAAAGATATTAAAGGCTAAAGTTGGTGATTTTTGCTAATCGTGTGCAGAAAATAAGTTTCGGCCAATGTTTGAACATCCGTAATTAAATCACTGTAACTCCGCTTGACAAACGGCTTTTTGTTTTTGAAAATATGGCCGGTGAACTTGATTTTACTAGAAGACACTTCGTTATAAAAAGTTTTGCATCATGGGTAAAAACTGCCGCAAACATGGACGATATAGCTAATGAAATACTTGTTACGTCAAAAATAATATAATTTTCGGAAATTAATATTTACGGCAACTTTATGAAAATGGCCATATATTTGTCGTTTTAGCTCCGCTTTCACGTAAAATATGTCCTTAGTTTCGTATCAAGTAAACTAATATATTTTGACTAGTCGAAATAATTTGTGAAGCTTAAGGCTCGTTTTGACCCGAAATATGTAAAAACGCATGCTGTCTTTTTCAGAAAATAATACTTTTCGTCAGAAACTTTAAAAATTCACCACGGCTTCGTTATAACTCCGTTTTGTCCGTTCAAAAGGCCACGGATTCGTTTTTAAAGTATATTTTCTAAATGTGAAGGCCAAAATGTCGTATCAACTGTTGGTTTTTCCAGAAATTCGTTTTAAGGACAGATCACAAAATATAGTTTACGAAAATAGTTTTTCTCGGACAAAACCTATTCTAATCCCTTCAAATCAACTCCACAACTAATCTAATCCTACCATACACCTTCTTAGGGTGTCATGGGTTCCTAATCACCATCAAGACCAAAGAATAACTTGGGAATAATTATAGGATGACTATATATATATATAAGTTCTAAAATCATGAAATAAATGGTATAAACTACATAACATGCATATAAGCTCCAAAAATGATAAGAAACATATGAAAATGATAAGGAAACATAAAAATGATGAGAATATGCTTACTAGTGCAAGTGAAGAGGTGTAGGTAACAAAGGTTTTACTTAGATATCCTTGGTTTTTATTTCAAAACCATGAAAAGGATATAAACTAGGTTGAAATAACACACTTGAAGTTGCAAAATCTTGATCCCTTTTGTTTTGATAGTGTGGCCGGTTCTTGAGTGCCAAAGGAAGAGAGAAAAAGTTTTGTATAACACTTTGAGAAAATGAGAAGTATGTGAAGAAAATGTTGAGTGTAAGACTTTGTATCTTGTGAATTATTGATAAAACATATACCATACCACAATTAAGACTTACCCTCCCCTATGGCCGGTTTTTGGGGGAGGGTTGTCTACCCAATATATATTTTTTTTTTAAAACTTGTAGCTTGTATATATCTTGTTTAATTTGTGTAATAGTTTGTAGAAAAAGTAAGTAAAGTAAAGTAGAATATAGAAAATGTACAAGTGAGTTTTTAGTAAATCAAAATAGATTGTATTGAGGTGATAAAATTGTAAAAATACTTTCCTTGTGAAAATCGGGTGATAAAATAATTATCGTAAAATTTTTAAGAAAATGACGTAATAATTAAACTTTAACGATTAAAATACCAAATAAATGTGAAACACTAGGAAAACTAAAAATATAGTTTTTATAAACTAAATGTAAGTTTAAAAATACCTCGGGATCATTTTTGAAAGTAACGGGTTAAATAATCAAAATAAAAACTCACGCGATAAAAATTTATTAAACATAAAAATTACGCGTTGAAGGGTGAAATGAAATGTCGTGCATGCACTAATGGGATACACATGATGTCAATGAAATGTAGACTAATCATAGTCCATATGAAATGTACGTGATGTCATGATCATGAATTCGCCGCTAAACCTCCAAGGTTACGCGAATTTGAAACAAGTAAACCAAGTTTACTAAAATGTTGAAATAATGAGACATGAACGGTGTCGAGAAATGACCTGAAAGTACGGATTGTCACACTAAGAGTACTAAGGAGCATCATGAGGCTGCACCCACCTCGTCTTTGGAAGAGCATGATGATGGGTTTAAGGTGGTGCAGAATCGGAAAGCTAAACCCAAAGGTACGAAGATGTCTACTGGTATTAATATGGGTAAGCTCCTAGATTTGCACCTAGGAAGCAGGTATATGTTGCAAAGACGAAGACACAGGAAGCTGCTAGTGTTACAGGTACACCTGTTACTACGTCTAACTCATTTGGGACTCTTGAGGTGCATGATGACACGGGCATCTAAAGTCCTGTGGTTGATTCTACTACTGATGAGGCGAAGATTGGGAATTCTTCTGGTTGTACTAAGGAAGCAGGTATGGATGGTTCTCGGGGGAAGGAATCTCGTGTTGATATTGGTGCGGCTAGTAAGCCTAGGGAGACTATGACTTCTTCTGCTACTAAGGTAAGTAATCCGTTTTCTAAAGTCGGGAATGTGACTTGTTCTCGATAGTGAAGAGGATAAGGTTTTGGGCCGGATAACCCTATGGCTTCATTTTGGCTTTGGGGGTGGGGATTTGGTGGAAGAGTTTGATGATTATGTCGCTCGTGTCTATGATTTAAGGGACACTTGGAGGATTTTTGTGACATGTATGATGTTAACCTCTTAGGTCGTGGTAGGAAGTAATTTGGTTATTTGATAGTCCATAAGATTGGCATGTCTTTCTTATGGTTTATATTTGGTTAATTGCACTTTTTAGTGTGTGTCTGTTGCCCATGTAACGGGCCGAGATGAGAGATTCACTCTCATCCGTTGTACTTAAAATGTTTTGGTTAATATATTTTACCAGGGTGCAGGATTACTCCCCTTTACCCAAAAAAACATTAGAAGATCGTAAAATATAAATAAACGTTTTTACGGTTTATTTGTAATAACATAAACCATTCGCCATAAGTAACCAAACCTCTTCACCGAAACCACGCAGATAGATAACACGAATTGACCTTGGGGACGGAGCTCTCTTAACGGTGGAGACTATAACAATTCGCATGTTTAGGTTACTATTCGTTCTAGTCATTTTTACTATTCATTCCCATATTTTTATTCTGATAATTTAACCTACAGTCTTAAAGACAAGAGAGTTTGTTACTCGATGGGTAATATTTACAACGTACGTTGAATTAACTAAGAATCGGTTTGCAAAACCGTGTCTCGATTTACATTTAGGTCTAATAGTCATTTAAACTTCCCGATTTATCCACGAAACGTTATAAACAAGAAAAATATGTGCTTTTCATATATTACAACATTTCTACAAGTTTTGGATTTTTACGTTTTTTGATTTACGTGTAACGCAATGTGACCCTTCCGGTTTTTGGTTTAACGAATATTTAACACCAACCAACACTAGACTAGGCCCCAGTCTAGACATTATAAGCCTTTTAGGTTCATAATTATCATATTGGAAAAGTTACATTTCACTTTTTTCATTTTGACGTAAACCATGTACGTTTTGCGTTTTACGGGTTTTGCAGCCTATGTTTTTGCAGTTTTAACAGCGTTTACGCACTCTGTTAAACTTATCACTCATCTAATATATTTTTATAGAATATAATGATAAGTTTTAACATTTCGTAGAAGTTTTATATTTTTAAGATACTTGGTTTTATGTTTCGCGATTTAAATACTTAACGGATAGCGATTACCGAGATAAAACTCAATCCGTAAAAGCAAGTTAATATCAAAATTAACCTAGTCAGTTATTTTACTTACCTTGAAAGGAATTTTTTTAGAGTCACCATGCATGTGGCTTGTGATTAGCCATTTAGCCATAAGATCATTCCAAGTGTTTAGCTTCCTTAGTAAGCTTAACAAATATCTAAAGACTAACCTCCTCATTTTTGCTATAAAAGGATCTCATTTCTTCCTTTCTTCTTCGTATTAAAATGCCCAAATAAACAATTCGTAGCACATTCATCTTTGATTTTCAAGTTACCATTTATATATCATTGTAGAAGCTCTTGTAAAGTTTCACATGATCCAAGTTCTAGTTTCTTCTTTCCTTTGGAGATTTCCAAGCTACGCATGAAAGTTTCTAGTAGAAGACTTCAATCATTTTCTCAAGTGACTATAAAGTTGGTATCAAGAGGTTGAAGGATTTGAAAGTTGGGGTTCCTACTACTTCTTTGATCCTTGACTTCCCTTTTTAGAAAGGCCAAAAGTTGTAAGATTATGATCATCATCCTTATTCTTTTGATTTCTATGCTTGTTATATCATGTTATATATGTTATTATATTGATCATGTTTTACATAATCCTTAAAACAAGTAAACATGTTGGTAAACTAGCTTATGATTCATGTGAAAAGTTAGTTTGGTAAACTAGTAAATCAAGTATGTTATGCTAGTTTTTATCACCAAAAATATAAACACAAGATCATGGATGATATTATGTAGTTGTAGAGAAACTAAACACAAGATCATAGCCTTTGAAATCATACAAAATGGATTTGTGAATCAAAATTTACAACTAGATAAAGATTTCTAAAGAAAACTTGGTAATTTGCTAAAATGTTTCTACAACGATTTTAAAACACGTTTTTAGGCCCTTCTGTTCCGATTCATCAAAAGTATAAAGCACGAAAGTTGTCCGTAATGATGTTTTACATCAAGACTTACGAGATTTTAACCGGATAATGCAAAATGAGAGCTATTTTCTATCAAAACATAAGTGGACTGTTTTCAACCCAAATTTGTTGAATCAAAATCTAATTTTGTGAAACACGTTATATTATCATGTCAAATAACTTGCAAAACTTACTATTCCTATTGAGAATGTAACACACAACAACATAAACTTTCCTAATTTTATTTGACAATCGAAAGGTAGATTTTACAATTGACGAAAAATATTACTAGAAATCAGTTTTTAACACATTATCGTAACTTATCATTTTTATAACTTAAGTATACATAAGACTTGATTGAAATCAAGTATACAAGATGTAAACCAAGTAAAGTTTACAAACCATATGACTAATATAACACTTATGCCATTTAAATCATATAAGAAAATCATTTGATTTACAGACTAAGTATTACAAAACTAGGGAGCTTCATGTGAGGGGTTTCATTTGGGTGAACGTTTTGTTGAGTTGCCGAATTTACGATTTAAATTATCCTAGCTCCTCATATGTTTACTACATGACCTCTGAATTAGGATGGCCCGAACGGTTGTACGATAATTAACTAAATACGTTTTATAAACTAAATCATTTCTATAAATGACATACACGAACATTATAAGCTACCATGTACAATATCATGATTAACTTAATGACTTCTATAGACTTATTCATATCTTCACTTCGTTATTACCAAACCTAAGACAACATCAAATTTCTAGGTTGTACGTAGAGGTTTTCCCGGCTTATCCATCGATTTTGTCATATCCTTAATATCATCTACTCACGGTGAGTTCATAGCCCCACTTTTAAATTGTTTAATTGTTTTACAAACCCTTGGGGGAGATACATGCTATTTATTTTAACCGAACACAATGATTTAAAATTGTACGTTATATCTGAATGTTTTACTGAACACTAAGCACCGCTATTGCCAAACTTAAGTCCCCGCCATCATGAACCATTAATCACAAGTGAGTGAACACGAATAATATGAAATAGCCTATTCGATTGATTTAATCCCGCTTGTTTGACCAGTCCGCAAACAAACGCACTATATTTGAGAACTCTAGGTATAATTGGCAAATTACCTATTATTAGGGCCACTATTACTATTATATTAATTAATATTGATTCACTGTCAACGTTTTGGTTGTCATGAGCGTAGTGCAATAATAACTGTTTTGTTTTCCAACCACGGGTGAATATAAACCCCACACTGAAATATTGTGTTCAAACCATAAATCTATTGATTTCACTCAACCTTTGTTTTAACTGTTTTAAGCATGTTCTATCTTAAATCCATAAGACACGAGGTTGGAAAGGATGGCAAGGAGGAGCACGGATATTTAAAAGGCTATAAAGTTTATTATCATTCGAAAAATTTTGTATTATGCAAACCATGAAACTACTGGTATCTATATTTTGTAAACTCTGATATATTTCAAATAAATCGAATGATAAGCCTTTTAAATGACTAAGTTAGAGATTATTTTCTGTTATTATAACTATTATACCATGATAGTAACGCCTAGCTTCATTTCCGTTGCATTCACGAAATTAGGGGTGTTACAAATCACATATGATTTTATTACATATGTGATTTAATACTAATATCACATGCGATTTTATTAAAATATTTAAATTAGTATTTAATCACATGTGATTTTTCATGCATGTTTTGACGACAAAGAAAAAAGACGAAAAAACGTAAAAAGAAACAAAAAAATGTGAAAAAGACGAAAAAAAAAGTTTGTCGAAAGTATATCAATATTCTCATCTATAGAAAAATACTTAAATGCTGGTCATGACGGTATAATTTATTTTAGGGCTAATAACCTATTAAAGCATCATACTTGTCACAAATGTTAGTTCAACGTAGCGAACAAAAAAAATAGCTCTTCTAGATATTAAACTTGACATGTTTGTCTTCAATTGAGTATTATGACCATTTTACCCTTTCAAATTACATAAATGGTCCCTGTGGGTTTGCCAAAATTGCATCCATCGTCCCTAGGTTAATTTACATAAATGGTCCCTGAAATGCAAATCTAACAAATAATAAAATCATTTCTCTACCTGTAAAACCCAGAAACTCAGAAATGCAATAAAATCATTTAACCACCATTAAAATAAAATCATTTCTCTACCAATAAAATTATTTCTCTACCATCTTGAAATGCAAATTTAACCACCATTAAAACCCAAACCCTGAAACCAAAACAAAACTCAAAAACAAGATGCAAATTAAAACCCAAACCCCGATTGTCCCAAATCTAAACTCAGAAACCCTAAAGTAAAACCCAAACCATCTAACCAACAAAAACAAGAACGACGGCAAAGAAATCAAGCAACGAAGGAGTCCTATCACGGATCTCAGAGTCATAAATTGTTTACAAAGGCAAAAGGGCAGATCGAGGCTCAGCAGGTTAGATCGAGGCTCAGGTGGTTGAGATCGGAGTAGTCGCTTGATAAGGCAAAAGATTTGTAACATTACATGTGCGATTGATATGAAGATTTTGGCTCTTGCTTTACAAAGTAAGTTGACAAGTAGCGGTGGAGATGGTTCCGGCTAAAAAGATGGTGGCAACGAAGGTGAGAAAAAGGCGGTGGTGGCGGTGGTGGTGGTGAGAAAAGGGTAAAGGTGGCGGTGGTGGTAATGACGGTGAGGGAAAGGTGGTGGTGGCGGCATTTTGAAGATCTAGTCAACGGTTGTAAAAGTGTCTTTGAAATTTTGTTAATGATATGTGAAAGATATAAACATTACTCAAATGGAAGTTTATGTAGGAAAAGTTAAAAAAAAAAAAGTAGTTGGAGATTATGATATGATGGTTTAATGTTTCATTTTGGATGTTAATTTTATACTTGTTTCTGAGTTTAGTTTGCATCTATGTAATTTTATACTCAGCGCATTTTGAGATGGGTATATAGGTTTTAATTCCTTTGAGGGACCATGGATGCAATGGATGCAATTTATGTAATACAGGGATCATTTACGTAATTTACCTTTTGGACAATGGATGCAATTTTTAAAAATTCAAGGGTAAAATGGTCATCACAATTTTGTATTTTATGTTTATTACTCAATTGAAGACAAAAATGTCAAGTTAAATGTCTGTAAGAAATTTATTTTTTTGTTTCGCTATCGAACCGACATCATGACAAGTATGATGTTTTAATAGGTTATTAACCCTTTATTTTATTTAACATTTAATGGTTCGTAGGATATTTAAATTATTAAAAGTTTGTGAGATATTATAATATTTTATCTCATTCATTGATTTTTTATTTTTAATGGATGGTAAGGATGAGTCCTTGTTATATAAAATTACTATCTTCTTACTTTACAAACAAAATGGTTTCCAATTTCCGCATCTTAATTATGGATTCTACAATAAAATTAATAATTTCTAATTTCCGGTTTAAAGTGTCGCATAATTTCCCTTTTAAAATGGATCGGTCCTTATTCCAGCTGGTCGCTAAGTACACGATTTTTCGCTTAGCCTAAGCATGCAGGCATGTCATGTCATCTCTTCCTATGCATGGAGAAGTTAGGACACGGTCCTATTAAGGGAAACTCGGTTGGAAAACTCTATAGATAAGTGACATTTGAAGTCATATATATAACGCGATTTAAGTTTTAAGAAATTAACATATATAGCGTACTTGTGTCGATGATAGACTAAGTTGGATTCCAAAATTTCGCCATAGAAAAAGTTGTTCACCAAGTAAATTTATTTATCAGATACATTATTTCTTAAACTATTCGATCTTAGAAGAGATCTAGTAAGAAGAGAAATTGAAATAAGAATAATTAGAAGAAATATGAGCCACACATTTCAAATGAGGAGGAGAAATTTAAGGAGAGATGCATCTATTTCTATAGGTGCATCTGAAATGTGCGGTTGTGGTTTCTTTTCACCCTTCTCATTTGATCCTTACTCATCGATCTTATTGGTCTACAATTTATTTAGTATATGAAACTTGACCAAGTCTTTATTTTATCATCTAGCTTGCTTGTAAATTGTAATTACTTCTTCGTCAGCCATATCCATTTATCATTGTACCCTGCATAAACATTTCCACAATTATGTTAGACACCCTTATATATAAAACAATGATATTTTATATAAAACAATGATATTTTCTCATAAATAGTATTGAATTAGTTTTAATATTCTTTTAACTGTGTTTTGTGAAATTCAGTTTGAATAATATTAATAGTTTACTGTTTATTTGGTTAAAGAAGCTAAAAGTTCATTAAGGGTATGTTTGGCAAAAACAGATTGTGTTAGTATTGGTATTATTGTTGATCACGATCTTTGGTCTTTGGTGGTGTTCTTTGAAAAATTATAAAATAGATTATTTTATAAAATTACATAAATAACTTTTATTTTCGTAGATTATGAAAGATTATCTTTTTATAATTTTATAAGTTACATTTACAAACAAAGATTATTTTTGAAGTAGCTTATTTTTTGAAAAAATAAACATAATCTCTTCATAATCTCATGCGCAAAACATAGCCTAACGAAATTTTATCACAAAACGAACTTTCAAACCAATACCCTTTGACAGAAAAAACATTATATAATTTATGTATCAAAATAATAGAAGAGATAAGCAATATTTGAATACGTCGTTTCTATATTTACTGTAAATGAAAAATGCATGGATAAATCATGTTAAGAGATATGGTATGGATATATATACGTTGAGCAATCAGTTCTGGGGCTGATCTCGAAAGGCAAGTTGACTCCGCATTTCCCTGGAAGGCTTCTAGCTTTCTCAGGGTCGATATCCGGGAGCTGAGAGGCGGTCTGTTCAAGGCACCTGCAAACCGCCTGGCGGTCAAGAGTGGTTGTAGCGGCATTGTTTAGTGAGTTAATACCTCTACAACAATCTGAGGGGACGGAATCCCCATTACTTGTTAGGTAGGTCGCACACGGAGCCATGTTGCTCACCACCTGATCACATGTCACCTCGCCTTCTACCGCATGTAGCCCAGCCACCACAAGGAAGTACAAGGCTATGACCAACGCAACCTTTCCAACCATTTCTCCACTTGCCATTACTTGACTTTTCTCAGCTTGGTGGGTAGAGGAAATATTAAGAGATGTTTTGGTAACTATAGGGGATTTATTAGTTGGTTTATATAGACTTGTTACATGCACAAACGTCTATTGTAATCAATAAAAGTTTAATTAAAATAACTGAATGTTATTTAAAATGTAGCTCATACTTTTGGATTTTTATTTATTTATTTATTTATTTTTCTCTTACATAAATCACTTGCAAGGCTGTAGATTTGTAATATTATATATTAACCAAATTGCTCTTTTATTAATCAAACATAACATAACATATTGTTCAGACATATTCATGTTAATTCTTAAAGATATGGGAAAACTTAACTAATATGATTATAAAGATATACAAAGCGATATTTTAGCTATATTCAAAATAGGCATCAAATAATTTAAAATTGATATCAAACTATATTCGTATTTATTTATTTTATGTTATAGGTTGTTTTAAATAATATGTGTGACCTTTGATTGAAAAGAAATACGTTGGCAGATTAGATACGGTAATATGGGATTATGGTTGGGCATACACTTTTCTCAAATTCAGACGAACTAAGCACAACTTACAACTAAATACATAAATAAAAGCAAGTTTATTTATTTGTTTGTTTATTTATTTATTGTTAGAGCCAACTAAGCAAGAATGCCAAAGATCATGTATTTCCAACTAGTAGTACCACAACAGATTTGATTGTTAACTTAGAAAAAAAAAATGTCTTTCATTGTTTGGTGCGTCTTTGCTAAATATTAAGTTTTTAATTTCTTTGGTTATGCCTATTCATATGTAAATGACTTATTTATAAAGAGACTGTGATTCAAGATCGCATGAGAAATTTGTAAAATAAACTGGTATATTAGGTTTGTCGTTCTAGAAAAATAACATTTGCATGGATGATGCTACGTACAGTACAGCCAAAGACCCGCAGATTTTATAGACTTCACATTTAATCAATTAAAACCTATGCAACTTTCTTGTGTAGCCCTCTTGTGTTAAAACCTTCACATTTAATTAGTACTCGGACACCTCCCCTGACCAAAAGTGTCCAAGTAAACCAACTTTAAATTGAACATCGTCAACCAATGGGGTGATTCAGCACTAAGGATTAGCCTTTTAGGACGAAAGTGTATAGAGGTTTTGGGTTCGAATTTTGGGGAGAAAAATAATTCCCCAGTGGCCACGAAGGCTTACCTGCGCGGACTCCGGACTATTCAAATGAGTAATCGCTCTGAGATTAGTCGGCTCGCAATGTCGAGTCGAAAACCCAGAAAAAAAAAATTGAACACCGTCATCACATGTCACCTCGCAACAAGTTCATGTTTGTTAAATTTGTGAAAAACTAGAAGGGTTGTATAGTTTTACCGATTAAAATCTAGTTTCAAAAATAGTTAGATAAAGTATACATGAAATCTTTTGGATAGTGAATTATTGATAATGCAAGAATATAAATAAAGATAAATATTATATGTAAGTAAAGAAATGATAGAACCGTGATACAAGTATTTATCAATTCAGCTACAAGAACACATTCCTTGCCCTACTTCACTTTCCGAGCACCCAACTCAAGATTTTGTAAAACTATGTCAACAAGCTCCTTATCCGGTGGAGAAACCTCACAACTTTCACCAGATCATGAAACTGTTTTACATGCTTATTCATTTTAATAGTCTCTCTTACTTATCAGACATTGTGGGTTACATAATGGTCTCTCTTACTTTTCGGACATTGTCATAATGGTCTCTCTTACTTCTTAGATATTGTGGGTTACATAATGGTCTCTATTACTTCTCGAGACATTGTGAGTGATATAACGACATCTAAAACCTTCCATGACCTTACATAACATCGTTTTATATGAAACCCGTCACGCCTAATGATCCCCGATTATCTTACTATATGTCTCCGAATACGAAGTTCGAACACTCGTCCCATACATTTGGAACACCATACTTCGGAACACCTACATCGCCTCGTAACCCATCGGCTAAAGACACGGGTTAATTAGAACATGACTTTAACATGTCTCCTTGAAACACCTACCTTTAGAAAACTACTTTATTACGCCTCATCTCCTTTACTTATTACTACCTCCGTCCCAAAATGATTGTCCTTATTTGACTTTTTAAAGTCTTAATTTCTCAACTTTGATTCTTGATATTTTTATATGTGTTATATAATACTTGATGAAAATTACACCAATGAAAAACCATTATATAGCCAATCCATTCATAAATTTTGCATCAATTATTATATAACACAAACAAAAATATATAAGATCAAAGTTAAGAAATTAAGACTTTAAAAAGTCAAATAAGGACAATTAATTTGGGACAGAGGGAGTATGATTTTGTAGAAACGTGCCGCCTAAGAAACAAGACCTAAGCCAAGGCCTTCTTGGGTTGTATCCCTTAAGAGATTAGCATTAGTACTTTCTCATGAACTTCGTTGTATTTTGTGTATTTTATCCCGAGTTATGGGATTTATTTTGACTCATGACTATTTACTATTTTATATCAACATGTGTCATGTTGTGACAATTTTCGTCCGTGGAACTTTCTATTTCACTATCATTTTGTAAAGCTTTTCTTATTAACTTATGAACTATTTTGTCACCTTACTATAAACCGATTTGCTACCCTCTAATGAATTACCTTACCACTACCTTATAAACTACAAACATGGTTTACCACTATCTTATAAACTATTTTTCTAGTTCCGTATAAACTGTTTTGTTACCACCTTACAATGTAAAACTATTTTTGTTTGGATAAAGGATTTTCACCGGTAAAATTCATTACGCCAAAAACATTGAACTACAAAGGAAGAGGGTGACTTCCTCATCTCAATCCCTTAGGACACTTACATGCAATCACTATATAAGAATGACAAACCATTCTGTTAATACAAATAAACCGTAAAAACGTTTATTAATGTTTAGCGATCTCTTTGTGTTTTGTTGATAACAAATGTAATGTTATCATAAGTAAAACTATAAGGATACATGTTATTTTTGTAAAGCATGTACATATAGTCATTTAATACAATTTGTTCTAATAGTTTATTAAGATGGGTAAAAACCACAACCCATGACCCATACCCATGGAGTTAACCCATACCCATTGACTAGATGCATTGCATCTATTAGATACATTGTATCTACTTAGATACCCATGGTTCAAACCATAACCCAAAACCCATGGGCAAAAGGGCGTCTCACGGATCCCCTGAGTTACACTAGACGGATCCTCAAGCAAAGGATCCGTGGGATCCATGCAACAATAGCAATAATTTGCCTATAAATAGAGAGCCATTTCTTCATTTTTACTTACCCCTCTTCTTACTAACTCTCTCATATATTCTTACACTCTTCTAACTAAAGATCACTTGATCTAAAGAGTTGTTCTTCGTTCTTCTATTGTGATTCTCATGTAGGTCCTTCTCTAAGGCGAGATCATGAGCATTCTACAAGTCATCCAAGCAAGGGGTCCTTGATTGATTTGTTCATCCACAAGATTTCTGTAGCGAAGATCTTGTATTTCATATTTAAATATTTGTTATGTTATAGTAGTGTTGGTTTGGTCCTCCGTGTTACGGACTCGGTATTTAGCTTTGTACGGGAAAAAGTTGTAAGCAACGTTGTGAAGGCTTCTCCGCCAAGTTGAAGGAGTTTGTTGATATAGTGCTTGAACTCGAGTAGGTGACTCGGGAGTGGAGTAGGCAAGGAAGGTGTCCTTGTAGCCGAACCACTATAAATCGGTTGTGTCATTTCTATCCTTTACTTTACTTACTTTACTTGCATTACTCATAGATCTATACTATCTCCTCATTCATATGATTTCACATAATATCGAATCTAAATGGTTTTGAAACTAACTTAAAATCGGCAAAACTATTCAACCCCCCCCCCTTCTAGTTTTCCACAATTGGCTAAGTTTATAAATGTTTTAAAGTAAACCGTATTTTAAAAACTTTTCGATCACCATGGGTTCTGAAAATTACAAGGAAGGGCAATCCGTGCAACGACCTCCACTTCTTGAAACTAATGGTTTTATATATTGGAAAAATAGATTCAAACGTATGTGAAGTCTAAACATATTGATCTTTGGTACATCATTATTGAAGGCGATTTTGAAGCAACTGCAAAAGATGAAAATGGAAATTTAGTTAACATACCTCATGATAAACTCACCGATGGTATTAAGAAGAAGCTTTCCAAAAACAATGAAGCTAGAATGGTTATATATAATGCTTTACCCAAAAGAGGAATTAGAAAGAATTTCCATGCTTAAAACCTTTAAAGAAATTTGGAATTCTTTAGTTGTAACTCATCAAGGTAATCAACAAGTTAAAAACAATAAAATTGATTTAGTTGTTCAACAATATGAACAATTTTCGATATCGGATGAGGATACTATAGATCGTTCTTTTGCTAACTTTAATACTATAATTACATCTTTACAAGAACTTGATGAATCTTTTTCTAGCCATAATCATGTCAGGAGATATCTAAAGGCACTTCCATCCAAGTGGAGATATAAGGTGACGACAATCAAAGAATCAAAAGACTTGTCAATCCTCACCCTTGATGAACTCATAGGAAATTTAAAAGTCTATGAGCTTGTCCTCGCTAAAGATTTCGAAGCCTCAAAAGTAAAATAGAAGCACAAATCTCTTGCCCTTAAAGCCAAGAAGGTCTCAGCGATGAAGAGAACTCCTCTTCGGATAGTGATGACGAGGAGTATGCCATGGGCGGTAAGGGACTTCAAAAGTTCTTTAGAAGAAAGGGAACATCGTCAAGCAACCATATGATGACAAGAAAGGATTCGGAAAAGCAAAGAGGACGAGAAGGCAAGGGATGATCGTGCTTGCTTTAAATGTGGGACCCAAACCACTTTATTAGTAAGTGTCCCAAGCGGGATGATCAAACAAGATTCGTGAGCGACACGGGGAATGAGCGACGAGGAGGACGAAGAAATTTGTCTCATGGCAAATGACTAAGTATGTCACGAATACTATAGTAGCTCATCACTAGATGATGACTCATTGCATAATGAATATGAAAACTTTGCAATATTAGCTTAAAACTAATTAACAAAAACAAGCTTTTAAAAATCAAACACAACGTTTAGATAAGGAAGTCATAGAATTAAAAGCAAAATTGAAACGTCCGAAAAGGGTAAAATAGCAAGTGGTGAATGTGAACTTTATGCTCAACTTCAAACACTAGTTGATCAACTAGATTCTAAAATTGCTAGAATGAGTACGAATACTTTAGATATGATATTAGATAGTGTTAAACCGGAAACAACCAAAAAGGTTTAGGTATTCAAAGAACTTGATGCGTCAACTAGTGAAAACAAAGAAACACAATTTGTTAAGGCACTAGAAAAACAAGCCTTTGTTGTGGCGGATCCGACGGATCCCACAAAAGGGAACCGCTAGTGTACACCCTGGGATCCGTGGTCTCTTGAAGCAAACTGTGGTAATAACATAGCTTCTTCATCACGAACCGATTTTGTTATCATTAATAAGAAGAAACCAACTCATTTTACCACTAGACAACCACCTCCGAAATATAATCCTATTTTTCCAAGAAACAAAGCTCCATCTTTTTGAAACCTAATCCATCTAGGAGACCTAATAATGTTTACCGAGAAGTAACCATCAAATGGGATGGAACCCAAATATGCAAAATGGTTTTCCCTTTCAAAACTTTGCACCATGGAATGCAAATTCACCTTATCCATACATGTCTAACATGAATGGAATATTTAACACTAATGGACCAATGAACAAATGGGGACCAAACTTTTGAGTTAATTGTTTTCTTAGGTGTGCTTAAAGGTCGACCTAGATCCGGATGAATGGGTCAAGGATAGCGGGTGCACGAGGCACATGACCGAAATAAAGATCTATTCTCCACATATGAATCCTTCAATGGAGGAAATGTGGTGTTTGGAAATAGCAAAGTAAAATCATCGGTAAAGGTACGATTTCTAACAAATCTCTAACCATTAACGATGTGTGTCACATAGAAAACCTAAACTTTAACCTCTTAAGTATAGGACAAATATGTGATAAAAGTGCAATGTACTTTTTACGAAACCGTAATAAGATATTAAAAATGGCATAACCATAGGAAGAGGAATTAGAAAACATGGAGTCTATGTTATTAAAATCGGCAATGAACCTAAAGACAAACTTTGTCTTACCTCTATGGATGATACTTCGACCTTATGGCATCGAAGATTGGATCATGCCAATATGCGACTTCTTCAATCGCTATCATCCAAAGATCTAGTAAGGGATCTACCTAAGTTAAAATATGAACATCACTTTTGTGATGCTTGTAATGTAGGAAAACAAGTTCATTCTAGTCACAAAGCTAAAAACATGGTCTCTACAACTAAGTGTCTAGAATTACTACACATGGATTTATTTGGTCCATCCGCTATCCAAAGTTATGGAGGCAACTACTACACTTTGGTTATAATGGATGATTACTCTAGGTACACATGGACTAAATTTTTAAAGAACAAAACTGAAACGTTCGATTACTTTGAAATATTAAGTAAGAAAATCCAAAGACAATTAGGAAGTCCTATAGTGTCTATTAGAACGGATAGGGAATTCGATAATGAAGTGCAATTTGGAGCCTTTTGTGACGCTAATGGTATTACTCACAACTTCTCGGCTCCTCGCACTCCACAATCGAATGCGGTAGTTGAAAGAAAGAATAGAACTCTACAAGAAATGAGTCGCACCATGCTAAATGAGCAATCCATACCTCAAAAGTTTTGGTGCAATGCCGTTGATACATCAACGTACATATAACCGAGTCTTAATTAGACCATTTTAGGAAAAACTCCATATGAGTTACTTGAGGCAAAAGCCTAAGCTAAATCACTTTAGAGTCTTTTGTAGCAAATGTTTTCTACTTAACACTAAAGATTACCTTACAAAATTTGATCCTAAGTCAACCGAAGGTATCTTTTAGGTTACTCTCCTAATAGCAAAGCTTCGTCATATTAAATAAAGAAACAATGAAGGTTGAAGAATCATTAAACGTAAAATTTGATGAGAGTCCACCCAAACCTACTCTACCTCTTGTCGATGACGAGATTGTCGAGAGTGAAGCTAATGTAATAAATAAAAAGACAAACGAAGAAGAAGAAACTTTAAATGATCAAATCATAAATATTAAAGAGTCTAAAGATCACCCCGTAGATAAGGTCATAGGAAAGTTAAACGAAAGAACCTTAAAGTCTTAAGTCCAAAACCAAAGTAGCTTATTTTGTTTTGTCTCAACCATAGAACCTAAGAATACACAAGAAGCCATAAAAGATGAAAGTTAGGTAATGGCTATGCAAGAAGAGTTAAATCAATTTGTTTCTAACGATGTTTGGAGACTCGTCCCTCTACCTAGTAATCAAACCATAATAGGAACCAAATGGGTGTATAAAAACAAGTTAGATGCAAACAGTGTAGTGTCTAGAAAAAGCTAGACTCGTTGCCCAAGGATATAATCAACAAGAAGGAATAGACTTTGATGAGACCTATGCCCCGTGGCTAGATTAGAGTCTATAAGAATACTTCTTGCTTATGCTTGTGCTAATGATCTTAAGCTTTATCAAATGGATGTCAAAAAGTGCTTTTCTAAATGGTTTTATTAATGAAGAAGTTTACGTAGCTCAACCTCCGAGCTTCATTGATTTTGAAAAACCTAAACATGTGTATAAATTAAAGAAATCTCTTTACGGTCTTAAACAAGCTCCAAAATCTTGGTATGATAGACTCAAGTCATTCTTAATAAAAACAACTACACCATGGGGTTAGTTGATAACACACTTTCTACTAAGAATGAGAGTCACATATAATCATTGTTCAAATATATGTAGATGATATTATATTCGGATCTACTTGTCAAGACATGTGTGATGACTTCTCTAAAATCATGCATGACGAGTTCGAGATGAGTATGATGAGAGAACTTAGTTTCTTTCTTGTCTACAAATCAAACAAGTAGAAGATGGTATCTTCTTTAATCAATCTAAATACATAAAGGAGATGTTAAAGAAATCGGTTTAGAAGAGTCGAAACCCATAAGAACACCAATGTCATCCGACACTAAACTCACAAAAGATGAAGGCGGCGAATCCGTTGATAACACAAAATACCGTGGCATGATTGGTAGTCTTCTCACCTCACGGCTAGTCGGCCGGATATCATGTTTAGTGTTTGTCTATGTGCTAGGTTTCAAGAAGATCCTAAAACATCACATCTAGAAGCCGTCAAAAGAATATTTAGATACATTAAGGGTACGACTCAATTAGGATTGTGATATCCTAAGGGTACGGGGGTAGAAACAATTGTATATGCAGATTCTGACCATGTAGCTGATTATGTTGACCGAAAAAGTACAAGCGGGTATGTACTTTTATGGGATGTTGTTTAACATCTTGGTTCTCAAAGAAGCAAACATTGGCCATATCAACAACCGAAGCGAATCGTCTCCGCAAGCAAAGCATGCCAACAAGCACTATGGATGAAACAAGCGTTATTTGACTCGACATTCACCTAAGTGACATAGCCATTCTATGTGACAATAAAGGTGCTATTGACTTAAGCAAGAATCCGGTATTGTACTCTCGCACCAAGCATATAGAGATTTGTCATCACTTAAGAGACAATGTTCAAAACGGAACATCTCTATTGCGAAGGTAGCATCCGAAGACAACATAGCCGACGTCCTCACCAAACCGTTGAAGCGGGAATAATTCAACCTCCTTCGTCTTGGTCTTGGTCTCATGGAACAATCGTCGTAATTAGTTTTTCAACTCTACAAGGTATGTAAATGCTAGCCTTCCTCTTTCTGAGTCTAGGATCTTTATTTCACACACAACTCACAAGCAATATGGGAAATTTCAAAACCTAAGATAGGTTTTACCTATAACACGTACTTTCATATTTTTCTTTTTCTTATTTTTTAGGCAAGTACCTTTTGCAAACACGTAATTGCATATCTATTTCTTCACTCAAGAATAAACGTTCTCTTCACACAAAGAAATCTCTTTTCAAATTTTTTTTCTAAAAGGATACCTCTTCCCGTATCACTTTCATAAAAGCTATTTCTCACGTTTAGGACAAATCGCTTTTTCATTATTAATACAAAGTAAAAACCCGTTTTCATTGCATCTCATGTCTTTTGAATACTAAAGAGGACACATAACTAATATGTGTTTTCGGGTACATTCATTTAAGCAACAATGAATTAGGAGCACTCGGGTTATCTCACATAACAGTGTCATTTTCACTTCTAAATTTATTTTTCTTTTCTTTTTAGGAGTCGAAATAACGGCAACTCCAAATGGTTTGCATATAGGTACACACTAGGCACAAATGTTTCCAAAAGGAAAATTTTGAGCTGCCTAAGTCACCAAGACCACGGATCCCAGCCTTTAATTTGGGCGGTTCCCTCGAGGAAGGATCCGTGGGATCCGTGAGATGAAGCTAAATTTATCTTCTATTTTTCTCACTTTGGATGAAAACTTCAATATTTTCATCATTTTTATCATTTTTTGGAGTATGTTACTTAATGCTTGTGTTCTCATGATCTCATGCCTTAAATTCATATCTAATCATTAGATTTTAATCCACATTTTGGGTCAAGCATTCATTACAATGCATTATTTTTCTATAAATAGGATTCCCAAAATGCTTGCATATTCATCACTCTCAACCTCACAAACAAACATCATCATGTCATCCAAAAGATCTTCCAACATAGATGAATCACCTAGTGCAAACAATCCCTTTCAAGAAATCCAAAAGTTTGTCCTCCCACCTTCCAAAGTACCACCACCCAAATCTAGAAAAACCGCACGGATTAGCATCCGGCCTTCTTGCTTAGAAAAACCATCATCAAATGGTTCATCACCAACCACTTATTCACCACAAAATGCTTCCATTATAACACCTCCTTTATCACCAACAAGTACACCAACTTCGTCACCCATCAAATCCCCACCTAAGGTCACTCTTTTGGAACTCCTTAAGACTCCAACAAGATCTCAACAAACCAACCAAAAAGAACTAGTCTTTTTAACACCTCCCACATCTCCAAACACAATTTTCAAAGACCTTGAAACCTCACCAACTTTAGCTCCCATTGTGTTACAAGAACATCTAGGTTCTTTTCCACCACCACTTCCAAACATTCCGGACTTTGATCCGTATTTTCCAATTTTTCCACCACAACTTCCGTATCTCACACATCAAACTAACCCGGAAAATTTCCACACACATTACCCACATCACTTATATTGTGAACATTGCCAATCCACTAGGGATCTTGCAATAGAAATTAGGGAAGAAATGCGAGTCATACTTAACCTCATCCTTGATCGCATCAACATCATTACTCACCAAAACTTCCATCCATAACCTTATGCAAGCATGAAAGGAATCATTTTATTATTTTTAGTATTTTCTTTTGAGTCATTTTTAGAACAAGTCTTGTTCTTAGTTTTACATGCTTGTATGTGGCATAAATACCACTAAACTTTGTTATTTTATTACAAGGCTTTGTTTACATACCTTGGCTCCCAATCTTGATTCTCGTCAATCACAAGATTATTTGTGCATGTTACTACTAACCTTTTCTTTGTAGGTAATTTTATTTTCTCACTTGACGCCCCATTCTAGGGGGAGCCACCGTCAAGCGGGGAGTTAGAGATTCGTGGACTATTTTTCCACATTTTTGTTTCTTCATTAGGGTCACTTTTTGTTTTGACAAAAAAGGGGAGAAGAAGTAAAACTTATGCTTTCAAAACATACATCTAATCTTAAGTTTTACTCATCATAACATTATCTTTTGTCATCAACAAAAGGGGGGAGATTGTTAATACAAATAAACCGTAAAAACTTTTATTAATATTTAGCGATCTCATTGTGTTTTGTTGATAACAAATGTAATGTTATCATAAGTAAAACCTTAAGGATACATGTTATTTTGTAAAGCATCTACATATAGTCATTTAATACAATTTATTGTAATAGTTTATTAAGATGGGTAAAACCACAACCCATGACCCATACCCATGGAGCATATCCATAACCCATGGAGTTAACCCATACCATTGACTAGATGCATTGCATCTATTAGATGCATTGTATCTACTTAGATACCCATGGTTCAAACCATAACCCATGACCCATAACCCAAAAACCCATGAGCAAAGAGGAACGTCTCACGGATCCCTAGAGTTACACTAGACGGATCCCTCAAGCAAGGGATCCATGGGATCCGTGCAACAGTGGCAAGAATTTGCCTATAAATAGAGAGCCATTTCTTCATTTTTACTTACCCCTCTTCATACTAACTCTCTCATATATTCTTACACTCTTCTAACTAAAGATCACTTGATCTAGTGAGTTTTTCTTCGTTCTTCTATTGTGATTCTCATATAGGTCCTTCTCTAAGGCGAGATCACGAGCATTCTACAAGTCATCCAAGCAAGGGGTCCTTGATTGATTTGTTCCTCCACAAGATTTACATGGCGAAGATCTTGTATTTCATATTTACATATTTGTTGTGTTATAGTAGTGTTGGTTTGGTCCTCCGTGTTACGGACTCGGTATTTAGCTTTGTATCGGAAAAGGTGTAATCAACGTTGTGAAGGCTTCTCCGCCAAGTTGAAGGAGTTTTTTTTTTTTTTTTTTTTTTGGGTAAAGGGTTTTACCAGGTAAATATATATAACCAAAAATGTTAAGTACAAATGGAATGTGGCGTAGTACCACATTAACCTCAAGCAAAAGCTTGATAACTAGTGTTTATGACATGCCATAAACACAAAGAACCTATCTATACATAATCATCTAACCGGGCATAAAACAAGAACAACTTGTAACAAGCGAGCATCCGCAATCACACCACGCATAAAAGGAGCAAGGCGACCCGGAAGTTTGCCTCCTTAAAACCCCTTCCAAGAAAAACCCGAAAGGAAAAACCTTGGAGTAGGGAAAAGAGTACAACCCATTCTCGGCACTCCTTTGCGAACTAGATAAACATTGTAGAACTTCCATTAAGACGTTGAACCATCCGCAATGATCACCGATCGGTAGCTTCCATTTATCCATAATCCTTGAATTCGCATAGAGTTCTTCGTGAATCGAAACGAAAGGATCTTCAAGCGAACAATAGACACAATATCATCAAACACCGAGTATATGACTTCATTCCTTCTAAACATGACCTTGAATTCCGTTCACGCCAAATAGAGTAGCATGAGGCGGCAAGAATCGACGGGATATAACACCGAGGCGTAAGCGTCCCTCAGACAATGGTATAAGGTACGAGACAATATCATTCACCTAGGAGGATATTATCCATACCACAAAGAGAACAAACTCTCGTCCACACAGAAAGAAAAAGGACACTCAAAGAAAAGGTGAGCATGAGAATCGGGTTGGTTGTCACAGAATAGACAACAAGCGAGTTTAAGACGATGTCGGGACCGACATCCCATTGCCTCAATCTATCTTGTGTTTTAAGCTTACAATTAACGACCAACCAAAGATTAAACATGTTTAGGGATACATTGAGGGAACCACACAACATGAAACCAAGGAACCAGGTTAGCACTACCACGGATAGAGTCCCAAACATGAGAGATTGTAAACGGCTTAAGATCACCATTAGGAACTCTCCAAACCAGCTCGTCCGGAATACCATCAGTAAGAATTGGAGGAATAATCAGCAATAAGTCCGGAAACCTATTAATCCACTCACTAGGCCACCTCCAATCACCATCACCAAGCAAATCACCAACTGAGTTGTTCAACGAAAATCCAGACCTAGAGATATCTCTAGCAGTAAGCAAACTCCTAAGAGGGCTCAAAGAACACCAATTATCAAACCAAATAAGAGCCCTCTTGCCATCACGTATATGGAACCAGAAAAAAGGCCGAATAGTGGGGCGTATAAGGAGAAGTTTTCTCCAGCCCCAACTCATATCACCCGTACATGGAACATCCCAAAAACTCCTGCCTCGAAGCTTATAAGCATGAATCCATTTAACCCATAAAGATTCCTTATGAGTCAAAATACTATAAACATGCTTAGCCATAAGTGCGACATTGAATTCATGGAGACTACGAATGCCCAAACCACCCTCCTCTTTAGGCTTACAAATATCCTCCCAAGCCACCTTAGCCTTACCCTTTTTCATCTCACCCTGACACCAAAAGAAACCACGCATGAGCTGTTCGATATCATGTATAACACGTGCCGGAAGAATAAATACAGAGGCCCAGTATATATGCATGGAAGATAACACAGATATAATGAGCTGTAAACGACCCGCCATAGATAAAAATTTGTTCTTCCAATCAGATATTCGAGACTGAACCCTTTCAACAAGCACTTTGCAATCCCGATAAAGCAGCCGTGAGGAGATAAGAGGAACACCTAAGTACTTAACAGGGAGCGTACCTTCCTTAAACGACAAAGAGTTCAAAATGGACAACTTAACCTGGGTAGGCACATGACAAAAGAACGCCGTGCTCTTAGGGATACTAGGAACAAGGCCCGACAAATTCTTGAACTCATCTAAAGCATCCATAACCACACTTCTTCGAGACCACATCACCATGTGTAAATATAAATAGATCATCCGCAAACAAAGATTAAGTAACTTGCTTTTCACAAAATGGTGATATTGGAAATCATCCATTGCTCAACCCTGTTGCAATAATAGAGTAAGTACTTCCATAACAAGAGTAAAAAGATAAGGTGACATAGGATCACCTTGGCGAAGCCCCCTTTTACCCCTGAACCACCCATAAATATCACCATTAATACAGATGGAGTACGACACACTTGTAACACAAGCCATGATCCAAGAAACCATCCTATAGTGAAACCCATAACCAACTAGAATAGTCTCAAGAAAACGCCAATCAACAGTATCATACGCCTTTTGGATATCAATCTTAAATGCACATCTCGGCGGTCCTCGCGGACGATTTTAATTACGCATTAATTCTTGGGTAAGAAGAATATTATCCGATATATTACGCCCCGGAACAAAAGCCGATTGATTAATACTAACAACATCACCAAGCCCCTCTTTAATCCGATTGGATATAATTTTACTAATGCATTTATAAAGCACATTGCAGCAAGAGATAGGTCTATAGTCATTAACCTTGGCCGGTGTGGAAACTTTAGGAATAAGAGCAATAATAGTGTGATTGAGTTCCTTGAGCAGCTTCCCATTTGAAAAGAAATCCCGAATAGCCAAAGAAACATCATTCCCCACAATATCCCAAGCCTTTTTGAAAAATGCAGCCATGAAACCATCCGGGCCCGGGGCCTTATTGTCACCAATTGAGAACATAGCTTCCTTAATCTCCAAATTATTGACCTCCCTTACCATCCAAGCAGCCCTATCCGAGTCAATAGAAGAAGAAAACAAACCTGGATCTACAAACGGATTGGTATGCCCTTCCACTCCAAGAAAATTCTCATAATGTTGAACAAAAACATTAGGCACTTCGTTGCCTTGGTGCATAACATTATTAGCATCAGTAACCAGCTCAATACGACTCCTATGGCTTCTACTTAACAATATTATGAAAATAAGCGAATTAGAGTCACCTTCAAAAGCCACCCACTTTAGCCTTTTGCTTCAAAAATCGTTCCTCATCCGAACGGCATCACGAAATGCACGAAGATAAATACCTCCTCTTCCCGAAGAACGGAGTTAGAAGGGTCCTTATCAAGGACTTTGGACCTCATCAAGTTCCACACGAAGATTGTTAACACGGGTATGAAGATTACCATGATCTTTAAGCGACTTATGAATGGGTTTTTCAAACCTTCATGCGTTTCACCACCTTGAACATATTATGCCCCGAATGTCATTTTCCACCCTTCACGCACAACATCCAAAAACCACTTTATATGTTAGGAAATTAAAAATTTAAACGGCTTAGGTTTCTTCTTAGATAATGTGGAATTCTCGAACACAAGGAGAATGGTCAGAGATACGGTAAGGCTGAAAAATAGCAAATGAACCAGGAAAGTCATCACTAAATTTAACGTTACCCATAACACGATCGATCTTCTTCAAAACACCATTGCTACCTTTAGGTTTCTGATTCCAAGTAAAGTGAAGACCCGAAGAGTTAATATCGGTGACTTTAATAGTATTAACACAGTCTTTAAACTCATTCATAGCAATATTAGGCTCGTAACCCCCACCCGATTTATCTTCCAAAAACAAAGCTGCATTGAAATCACCAAGAAGGACCCAAGGCTTATCACGCATAAGACTTCCATGAACCTCAAGTTCATGCCATAAAGCACGCCGATCAATATAATAATTATGAGCATTAACAAATGAGACAAAGAAAGCTTTGTTATCAGCTTTAACATTCACCTGCACATGCATAACCTGGTTAGTTTGGGACATAAGTAAAACATCAATAACCGCATCATCCCATCCAAGAATAATACGGGAACCTTTATCACACAAACTCCCATTTTTTTTTTGGGTAAAAGGGTTAATTCACCCCGGTAAAATATATTACTCCAAAAACATTAAAGTACAAAGGATGAGGGTGAATCCTTCATCTCAGTCCCTAAAGACACTTACAGACTCTCATATAGGAATGCAACATCATTCCTATAACTTACAATATAAGCGTGACAGACCACACTTATAACTAAACATCAGACTACAACGATGAAAGAATAAAAATAAATGCACTTCAAGTAGAAATACTTGAATCTTCAAGTCACCATAGTAGTCCAAACTTCCAGCGTCGTCCAAATATACAATATCATGGTCCTCAAATTGAAGTACAGTTCACAAGTTTCACACAACGGTTGGTGAGGGACTCTAAAACCACGGATAGAGCAGCAAGCTCAAAACTCGCTCCAAAGGTGTATGTTGAGATGCAAAACTGAACACCAATAAGAATAACCAACAAATACGTATAAAACCAACGCACATCCACAATAGCAGCTCCTAACCATCAGTGACCACTCGAAGAAGTGGCTCAATAAGAGTTCCAAGTTAGAATCTGCCAAAGAACGTAGAAACCCAAAACTATAATCCAACATCAACACCAAACAAAAGGACTAGTTTTAGGACGATAATAGGGTTTAAACCCCTACTTCCAGCAATATCACATGGTGGTCGACCCACCATGCGATCAACAAACAACCACTAGCATGATTCAGTACATCGGTGGCATCCTCTAACAAAAGAGAGAGATTGCAATCCAAAACGAACCAAGATTGCCATGGATGAAAAATAGGGTTTGAACAAACCCTAACTTACAAATGTAACCACCACATGGAACCACAAGCCAACCGACCACCAGTAGGATCCAATATAACGAATAATAGGGTTGAAAGAAACCCTAACTTACAACCGATTTGCCCCACCAATGAACAAACCAATGAATCAATCATGTTTTAGGGCATAACCGGACCCTACGTACCATGAACCAAAGACTCTCTCCAACCCACATATCATAGACATTAATCGAGCATGAACATGCAAACCGACTATTAACGATCCCGGATCGACCTCAATAAAGAATGGATTAAACAATCCAACTTGCAAGGAATATATACATGAACGTGCCGACACATCACCACTACAGCAGGACCAATCAAAACCGGAAAATACGAAACCCTAACACTAGGGTTTCGTTCTTGAAAGCAGCCCTAACCAAGCAATCGATCCAAAGAGGATAAAAGGCGAAAGGGATTGGTTTTAGATCGCCATAACAACCAATTAACGAATAAAAGATAGATCATAACAAAGAACTCGTTAGATGGTAACAAAGAAACCCTAAAAATAATTAATTCAAACAATAAACACGTTTAGGGTTTAGATAGAAGGAACGATTTCAATGGATAATGATTGGAGACCCACGACACACCCCTTCCCAGAAACAAACAACGACCAAATCGATTGCATATCATTCATAGAATAATAGAGAGGCGATTTGAATGGTTGTATAACTGATCGGAATAGGAGGGGGAGGGGTGGCCGAAAATCGCCCCTATGGGGAGAGAAAATTAGGGTTTTTCCCACACAAACTCCCATTAGACGTCCACTTCCAACCACGATAAACCTTAGCACACGTATCATACACACAAGACACATCAACATGAGACTCCAGAATAGCACACAAACACAAATTATTCTCATTAACCACCTGCCGCACCTCTTTTTGTTTAGGGGAATGGTTCAAACCCCTAATATTCCAGGAAGCAAAACTAAACATTAAGAACGTTAGATGCAGGAGTGCTTGCCCCTGTGGAATAAGTAACACCTGTCAAAGTAGAAGCCATAAAACCCGCTGTTTCATCATAAACATTTAGCAAGTCGTCCTCCCCATCAGGTTCATTTTCCATCCCCTCACCAAGAGCCCCAAACGAGTTATTAAGCTTAATACCAGAATCCTTAGCCTTTAGATTACTACTTTTACTCGCTTCAGGTTGCGTACCAGATTTAGCATTACTCACACTAGCATTAGAGGGAGTTTTAGAAGTAGTTGCATTCGAATTAGAAGACTTATTAGGCACCTGCGAATTAGACACATTACTAGTAGCTGGAGCTACATTTTTAGAGTTAGTAGTACCTTTTGGTTGATAAACAAATTTCTGACCCACCTTCGTACCACCACGTGGGGCACCACCCTTCCCAACATTCCGTTTATTACCAACGGTTTGAAACCCATCCGCATCCTTTTCCACCACATTAACAGCAGGGGTAACCTTCTTAGGACATTGGTCACAAGTATGGCCAAAGATTTTACATGTATCGCACCTTGGTGGCTTCCACTCATACTCCACTCGGATAGTTTCTTTAGTATAACCAATGACCAAACTAGATTTCAATTCAGACTCAGAATTCACCTCAATCAAAGCACGTGCAAAGCTACAACGGCCCCACGATTCTAAGCACATCGTAGTAGTAAACGAGTCAAGCATAATAGGAGTACCAATCTTAGTAGCAATTAGACTGAGACCATCCTCAGAAAATACAGCCATGGGAACATCATGTAACTTAACCCAAACCGGGACACGAGTTAAATCCTCTTTCAATAAATTAGTATTCATAGTCCAAGGCTTCAATATAATGGGTATATTACGAATCATCCAAGGTCCTCCTCAGTACATCCTCTAAACCTTTTGCGTATCAAATTTGAAAAGAAAAAACCTTGGCATTCATCATCACCCTCTTTAACCCATATTTCGCCCATGTGGTACGTGCATAGTACTCCACAACAGGGAAAGCAACCCTTTTACCAATAAAATAACCATATAGAGTGTTATCAAGACGGCTACTAATATCCTCAACAACCTTAAACGGAATAGAAAGTTCAACATCCTCCATTAAATTATCAGATTCCAAAGGTCGAAAATTCGCCTTACCCTTTTTATTACTAGCAATAGTATGCACATACGATGTTGTATTAGAGGTTTTACCAGATGTACTTGCATTATTAGTCGAATTAACAATAGTAGATGTAGTTTGGTTAGCCATAGACGTACCAGTTGCATGAACATCTACTCGGGTATTAGCATGAGTAGGTAACGATGGGTACTCCTTTTCACTAAGATTAGATAGAAAACCAGTGGGTCCCACATCCCAGAATCGAAGCATCATCAACAGTCTTAAGAGACGTAGCCAAGTTAGCAGAAAACTTACCAACATTCTCCATAGTAGCTGGAAAAGACGTCTCCAAAGGTGGAAGTCGTGTTTCATCCTTACCAATGACATTCTGACCCCCAACATCACCTAGGACAACCCCTTGAATCGAACTAGCATCCAATGAACCAGCCCTAGCATCCATAGCAGCAGTATTCACGTGTTCTTGCCCCGAGGAGAAACTAGGGTTTCGCAAAACCCTAGTGGCCTTCATAGGTGAGTATCAACATTACCGCCCAAGTCTTTGAAATCTGCATCCTAGCTTTCAATGCATCAACATCAACTTCGTAAACGCCAACCTTGTCCATGAGATCAAACCAGAAGTACGAAAACCTAAAAACGAATTACGGTAAAACCAAACCAAAAAGAAACCAAGAGAAACCAGAAACACAAGAAGATCCTTGTCAATCTTCTACCACGATAACCTTAGAGGAGCTAAGGCATGAGATGAAGCACAACACACTAACCAATATCCACCATAATAGCAATAACGATAAAGTTCTGTAGCGATGAAAAGAAACCCTAAACTAGCGATACCAAAAACCCTAAATCCACAGCAATTGCAAAAGAAACTAAAACAACCAAGCAAAACACAAGTGCAATTGATTAATTGGAGCAGATCAACGCAAAGGATAGTAGATTAGAGCATGTTAATAATCGAAGTTTAGGGAAGAAAGTGAATCGCTGTTTGTCGCCTAGAGAGAAATCGTTATTAGTGCTTGAACTCTCGAGTAGGTGACTCGGGGAGTGGAGTAGGGCAAGGAAGGTGTCCTTGTAGCCGAACCACTATAAATCGGTTGTGTCATTTCTATCCTTTACTTTACTTACTTTACTTGCATTACTCATAGATCTATACTATCTCCTCATTCATACGATTTCACATACCATCGAATCTAAAAGATTTTGAAACTAACTTAAAAGCGGCAAAACTATTCAACCCCCTTCTAGTTTTCTACACATTCTTATAACTTACAAAATAAATTAACAACCTACAACGACTAGAAAGCGGATATAAAAATAAGAAACTGCTTTTGACCACAACATAGAATCTTGAACTTACTCGAATAAGCCTTGAACCAGGCTCAAACGACTAGCCAAATGTAACAACAACATCAAAATCGAGCAAGACCCTAGTGTTACTGTTACTAATTCAAGATGCCACCAAACACCAAATGTTATCAACCACACCGATATAACCATAATAGCAGCAGTTGATTCAAGCATCATCAACATGTACAATGTGTTTGTAGAAATTATGACAAAACAAAACATCCACCCTGTAACCACAAACACCACTTCCAATACAACAAACCGAATAACCATGGTTCAACACCACTTCTAGTGCGTGGGGTAAAAAAACCCCTCAAAAGTTCTCTCTAGGTGGCGACTTTTTTCCCTTGCCCTCTTCCAATCGTTTTTTCATCTTTTCTGCCCTAAAACCTCTGATTCTTGGATTGAATTGATTATCCTAGTGTTTAAACATTGCGTTTAACATTGGTTTACTCAAATCCTTGCTTGTTTTTTAGGTTTTTAGATCAGATCTGGTGTAATCATTTTTTAGGGTTTTAAGCCACCATTAACTATCTTAAATTGATCCTATATATCCTTTTATTGTTAAATTGATCCTATACATATTTAAGGTCGATTGATTGTTGCTGCGCATTGTTTAATCATTCTTTTGTTAAAGTGTTCTATTCTAAACGATTCTCTATTTTAGGGTTTCGTTTTTTAGTGCGCTAAGGTTTTCTAGTGCATAACTCAATACTAAATCCGATTAGGGTTTGGTTATTTTCGTGTGTGAGTAACCTGTTAGAAGGTTTTTAGTTTTCCAAGTGCACTTGGGGTTTCGTGCTGTTTGTTCATCGTGGTAAGTGGGTTAATAGAGAGAGATGGAATCGGGGTTTCTTAATAGGAATAAGTCTTCTACATCTGCTGGGTTGGCGTCAAAGATTAGCAACATTGATGGTAAAGTTATTGTTAACAAGGACAAACCTTTGAAGTCGATTCTTAAGCGTGCAGGTCTGAATAATAAAACTGGAAGTTTTCCGCTTCCTAATGACATTGGATCTGGTTCTATGGCACCTTTTGGTGCTACCACTGGTGATAAGTCGGGGAGTATGCTGGTTGTGGAAGTTAGTAACGCAAGTAGTAGTTTAGCCTCATCTTTTGCTGCTTGTGATAGTTCGAATTCTGGTGGGGGCTTGGGTGGGAATTCTGGTCCCAATGGGAATATATTACCTAAAGCCCTACCTATGCAACATAATGATGAAAGTTTTTTTTTTAGGTAAAGGGGTTTACCCCGGTAAATATATAACCAAAAAGTTAAGTACAAATGGAATGTGGTGATGTACCACATTAACCTCAAGCAAAAGCTTGAAAACTAGTGTTTATGACATGCCATAAACACAACAAACCTAGCAATTACAAATCACTAACTAGGTAAACAAACAAGAAAAATCTTGAATCAAGCGAACGTCCGCATCCACCCAAAGACACGAAGGGAGCAAGGCGACCAGAAGTTTGCCTCTTAAAACCCTTTCAAGAAAAACCCATAGGAAAAACCTTGGATAAGGGAAAAGAGTACAACCCTTACGCACTCCCTCGTGAATAAGACATGAGCTTAGAATCTTCCATTTATCCAACAATGAGCGAGACCAGAGGTTATCTTCTTAAATTTGAAGGTAACCACTTCAACCGACGGTGATTGACAATTACTTGAACCACTTCATCAACGGTAGACTTCTTCCTCTTGAAAAGTCTTGAATTGCGTTCCATCTATAAGTAAAAGCGCGAGTGACAAGTAATAATCGAGAGTATGCTAGGAACCGAGCGACCTTTAGATATAGGGAGAAGGAACATAAGAACATCATCCAAAATAGGAGGGACGCCATCCATTCCCGATAAAATCCGGACAGTAACCAAACCCGCATAGAAAATTGACACTCAAAAACAAGTGAGGGTGAGAATCCGGAACCGCATCACACAGAAGACATCGAAGAAGATTCAGATCAACATCAGGACCAACATCCGAATGTCGTAGCCTATCCTGCGTCTTCAACTTCTGTTTAATAACAAGCCACATGTGTATAGCATGTCGGGGGATACAATGAGGGAACCATGGAATATTAAACCACTCAACTCGATCAGCCCTAGTGCGAAGAGAATCCCAAGCACGAGCAACTGAAAAATCACTAAAACTGCCCTCCAAATCACGCCACACTAAACCATCATCAGTACTATCCAGAAGAATAGGAATCGGGAGGCTAAATAAATTCGGAAATCTAGATAACCAATCCACAGGCCACATCCAATTACCGTTAACAATAACATCAGAAACCTTATCCGATAGGCTAAAACCAGCCCGCACAATGTCTCTAGCAGTGAGCATATCACGGATAGGGCTCAAATCACACCACATATCAAACCATACAGAGGTGCTTTTACCATTATTGATCTTATGCCATATGTAAGGACGTACCTTGGGTCTAATTGCAAGAATCTTACGCCAACCCCAACTAACATCACCCAAGCAAGGGACCTCCCAAAAGCTTCTACCACGAAGTTTATATGAATGAATCCATTTAACCCACAATGACTCCTTATGGGTCAGAATACTCCGAATGTGCGTTGCCATAAGAGCAATATTAAAATCACCAATCGGCGAATACCAAGGACACCTTCACGATGAGGTTTACAAACCGATTCCCACGCAACCTTGGCCTTACCCCTTTTCATTTCACCTTGACACCATAAGAAACCTCTCAAAAGCTGTTCCAAATCATGAATGATACAGTAGGAAGGATAAAACCGAAGCCCAATATATATGCATCGAGGACAAAACCGATCGACCAATTGAAGCCTACCCAAGAGAAAGAAATTTATTCGCCAATCGTTCACACGACTTTCCAGCTTTTCCACAAGAACCTTACAATCCCTATAAAGAAGCCTGGACGATATAAGAGGGACACCAAGATACCTAACAGGAAGAGCACCTTCAAATGGCATAGATGAAGAATAGCAGCTTTCAAAGCATTAGGAACATTACAAAAGAAAGCTGTACTTTTCGAATTCAAAGGTACACCTGATGAAAGTTATCCCAATTACCCTAGTTCAGGAAAGCTGTACTTTTAATGATGAAAGTTTTGTTGAACATGCTCAAGGTACACCTGATATTGATACTTCGAATTCAAAGGTACTGGAGTCTGTTGTAACAAATGATCATACTAATTCTGGTGCTAAAGTTGTTATCCCAATTACCCTGGTTCAGGATATGGTTAAAAAAAATTTCTAATACATTGTATGGTTATTTTGTTGATCAACGTTTAGCTTTTCCTTTGGTGGAGGACTATGCCAAGAACGCTTGGGCAAAGCTTGGTTTTCAGCAAGTAATACTTCGTGGCAGCTTTTTCTTTTTCCAATTCGCATCTCAAGAGGGTTTGCTTAAGGTGTTAGAAGGGGGTCCTTGGTTTATTCGATCAAAACCCATCTTTTTGCATATTTGGGTGGCTAATTCTAAATTGGAAAAGGAGGTTATTTCTAAGGTGTCGTTTTGGGTACGTTTTCACAAAGTCCCTGCGGTGGTATATTCTGAAGCTGGGATCCAATTGATTTATGAACAAGTGGGACGACTAATGAGATTGGATGAGGGTACACATGCTATGTGTATTAACCCTTGGGGTCTCTATTCTTATGCACGATGTCTCATGGAGTTATCTGTTGTTCATGATGTGTTGGAATACATTGAAGTTGCTATACCCCTACCTAATGGTAAAGGCCATTATATGGAATACATTGATGTTGAGTATGAATGGTGGCTTCCTCGTTTTTCACATTGCAAATATTTTAGCCATGAGATAGAGGCATGTCAAGTTTTGAAACGAAAAGTTGATTTGGGGTCAGAGGATGAAGATGCAAGTGCTAAGGAGAAAGTTCACAGTATGAAGGTGGGAAAAGGTATCTAAATCACAACAAGGTTCTAGGTTTTCAAGCCTAAGTCTACTTTCATTTACTGAGCTGTTTCTAAGCCGAGTTCTAAAAAGTCACCAAGGAGGATAAACCTAATGAACAACGAATTCTATTCCTCCTTTGGTTACTATTAATGAATTATCTCAATACATTACTAGTATGGTTACTTTAAAGATAACATTAATCTTGATGAACTCAAGCGTGATATGGAGCAAGTGCGGGAAGTCGAGAAGGTTCTTGATCTAGCTCCTAATTCTTCCAACGTGGAGGTGGTGGGGATAGGTCGATTTTCAAATTAATAAAGTGGTTTCTAATGACCCTAATGTATCGTTCGAGGGAGGTATGGATAATGTGAAGCTGGTAAGGTTTCTACTAATGTTGCAAGTTTGGTTCGTGATCCAACTAAGAGTGGGAGCTTGTGGGAGCGGTTTAATGCTTCTACAAGTCATAATAAATCTCCATTATCGTGTTCGGAAGACTCGGATGATAAAGTCGATGAAGTTTTAATCTTGGGAGGTGGAGGTTTTCGGATGATATGGAAGATTACTATGACGGATATGATGATCGGTGGTTCTACACGATAAAATGCAAGCATTTGTGATCAACTTGATATTCGCTTGAATTCTCGTAGGTAGGTAGTTTTTTTTTTTAATTGTTAGTTATAAGAATGGCTGTCATTCTTATATAAGTGGTTTAGTTAGTTGTTGTAATTTGCATGTAAGTGTCCTACGGGACTAAGATGAGGAGACACCTCATCCTTTGTACTTCAATGTTTTGGTGTAATAAATTTTACCGGTGAATGAACCCTTTACCCAAAAAAACACCATAGAATCATAATGTTCCAACTTTCTAACTACACTACAACTCCCATGATCACAAAAAGGCTTAAAAGAAAACCCTTAACACCCATGCAATCAATGTTTGCCCCACGTAAAACTATGGCACGATTCATTGCATCAATAGTTACCACTTTTAAAAGGGGATTAGAATGTTTCCAAAGCGACTAGAATCTGCCATAGACGAAAAATAAGGTTTAAAAAACCTAACTTACACACTACTACATCAGCCACGATTCGCAAAGCATAAACAGTAGCATCAGAATCCATCATAATCATAAAAACTAGGGTTTTTAAAACCCTAACATTTAACTCGATCAACACACCAGTCGAACATTAGGGTTTTAACAAACCCTAACACATAACCACAATAGTATGATCCGCCAAGCATAATAAAACGGTAATGAGAAAATAGCGGTAGGATTCGGTGTGGCACGATACGGTACCACAAAGCCGCAATGGATGAGACCTAGGGTTTACAATCCCAACTTACACAATACCACATCAATCTCGATCCGCACAACATAAACCATTTTCGGTAGAACCGAATAAAACAAACAAAGGGATTTCGAAACCTAACATCCAAATCAAACCACACGAAATGCCTCTCTCTAAAACACGTGTACAAATCACAATGAATCCATAATAGAACATACTGCGACATAAACCCTAAAAGGGAAAACTTGCAAATCGATAGTACCGAAATCCAAGAGGGTTTTGTTTATGCGTTTAGGGATAACCAACCAACATCAATAAGAGATAAATATAGATAAATACCAACGGATCATGAGATCGGTGGCGAATAGGGATCGAATAAACAAAACCCTAATAAAGATCAACAATAAGGGATCATGTTTAAATCTATCTACCGATCAAAGAGCAATGAATAAGATTAAAACATCGATGCGAAAGTAATAATAGGCGATATCCATAAGAACCCTAAATAAGTGTAATTAGGGATGAATTAATAATGATATACACTGTAGCGCCACCTCTATATAGTTACCACAATAAAGAACCGTTACCACTCCCAAGAATCGACGACTTGTTTGATCAACTACAAGGTTAAAGCATTTACTCAACGATCAATATGCGATCAGGTTACCATAAACTTGGAATTCGAGAAGGAGATATCTCGAAAACAACATTTTGGACTCGCTATGGTCATTACGAGTTCCATGTAATACCGTTTGTTTGACCAACGCACCAACGATATTTATGGATCGGATGAATCGAATGTGCAAACCATACCTTGACAAGTTTGTGATCGTGTTTATTGACGACATTATGATATACTCGTGACCGAGAAAGAACACTGGGAACATCTGAAGACTATCTTGGAACTACTAAAGAATGAGAAATTGTATGCTAAATTCTCTAAGTGTGAATTTTGGATGAGATCGGTGCAATTTCTCATCCATGTAGTTGATAGTCACTTTATTCATGTCGATCCTGCTAAGATTGAAGCTATCAAAGATTAGCCTGCACCAACAACTCCAACATAAGTACGTTAATTTTTAGGCCACGTCGGTTACTATCGAAGGCTTTTCCTCAATATCTAAACCCCTGACCAAGCTGTCATAGAAGAATAAGAAGTATGAATAGGGCGAGGAAGAAGAAAAAGCATTCTAACTATTGAAGTATAAGCTTTGTAGTGCACACATTTTAGCATTACCAGAAGGAACCGAAGACTTTGTGGTTTATTGTGATGCTTCGGACAAAGGTTTAGGTGCAATAATGCAAAGGGAGTGTTAGGTCACGATTCTATCACATAACAACATATACTTTAGAGAGAGAAAGTGGAAGGATCTTAAGAATGATTATTTACCCTCTCCCTTTCAAGGTAGGGGATTAGGTTCTAGAAGAACATTTCATCACGGCTCATGGGCTTACTACATGAGCTGGATATTTAATTACAAACTATTATAAACCTTAATATCTAATGACATATTACAAATGTAATGACCGACACTTCATAATAATAACGACCTAACAATCTCCTCTAAGGGTTGGTCATCATTTTTTGTCTTGCTTCGGTCGTTTGACGTCTTGAACTTCTTTGGTGTTTTTTGCTTGTGACGTCTTTGAGTCTTTCCATCTTTGTTCTTTGTTCTTGTTATTGTGATCAGATATTGGTGTGGTCGACCCTTTTATCAACATCTCTGCTCCTGGTGTTTTTATGTCTTTTTTCCCACATGCTCATGAAAATTCTTCATGATGTGTGTATCAGCATGTGGAAATGAGATGTTGATGTTAATGATGGTGGTAAAGGTCTTTGATGGCCTCCATAGCCCACTTGTTTTCTCTCTCTCTACATGGTGATTTCTGGCCTCCATAGCCCTTTTTCCGATCATTAATTCACCCCTGATTTTTTCACTCGTGATCTAATCTGTTTAATCCTTTGTATTCTTGCATCAGGGTTTAATGTTTTATTAGGCTTTCGGTTCTATTCTTTGGGGTGTAACCTAAATCTTTTTAAGACAATTGAATCTGATTCCGTGAGTCTCATTGTTATCATTCGTATTAGATCCTTAACGATTCATCACGTTTGAATTGTGATTGGATTAGGGTTTGTGGGCCAATTAATTTCTATTTTCATTTTAAATCATCATTATTTAAGTTACCCTAATTCCCTAATTCTGTTGCCAGATTTTTAGGGTTTCGTATTGTTTATTCCATTATTAGGGTTTCTCGGATTGACGACTTAATTATTTTGTGCAATTCATAAAACCTTAAGCGGCTTCTTAATTCCTAATGTATTCCTTGTTTCATGGTGAGACCAAGGTTATTTAGGATTCTTCATTGCTATATTGTTTTATTAAGGGGTCGATTTCTGGTTGGGGTTTCTTCGGCGAGTTTTCATTGTGTATTATTTGTGCCGTTTGGTGTGATTGCGGGGTTATTGTAATTGAACGTTGGTTTATAGAGATGGAACAAGGTTTCTTGAATAAGAAACCGAAAGCTAAGCTTCAAGACTATAGGAGTTTATTGTCGAACTCGGGTTTGAGTGATCTTGCAAAAAAAGTGAAGAGCATTGATGGTAGGATTTTGGGTAAAGATGGTAAACCAATGATGGCTCGTCGATATGCTCGCTTTTTGGCAGAAAATAATGTTGGTACAAGTGGAGGGTTTGCCGATAAGGCTTCTTCGAAAGGGGCCGATGATGTAACTTCTTCATTTTCTGTATCATCGGTCCCAATGGGAAAGTGGTGTTAGTTCGCTTAAGGAGGATGCTAAGGCCTCGATGTGTAAGAAGTCGGTCACAACAAGCCTTGAAACACCATCGTACTTATCTAAACCGGTTAAGGATAATATAAAAGGTGTTGTAGCTATACCAAGGGCGCAGTGGACGAGATAAGGGAGAGGTTTGTTCAAACACCGTATGGATATTTTATTGGTAAGAGGTTGGCTTTTCCTTTGGTTGAGAATCATGTAAAGCACGCTTGGGCTAAATATGAGTTGAAACATGTCAAACTTCACCAGGGTTTTCTTATTTCAGTTTGAGAGTAGTACGGTTATGAAACATGTTATGGAAGATGGTCCATGGCGTATCAAGCTAGTACCTCTTATATTAAACATTTGGACCTCGACCACTATACCTTGTAAAGAGATTATATATGATGTTCCTCTTTGGATCAAGATGCATAAAGTGCCAATTTTAGCTTACTCGTAGGGTGGTTTAAACATAATCGTAGCAGTATGGGTAAGTCGATCGATTTGATGCACACACGAGGAATATCTCGTCAATTCTTAGAAGCGTGGTGATTATGCGAGAGCTCTTTTGAAAGTATCGAAGAATACACCTCTTGTTGATTTGGTTAGTGTGGCTATCCCGCTTGTCAAGGGAAGGACATTTTATGGTTAAGATTGACGTTGAATATGAGTGGAAGCCTCCACGTTATGATGTTTGTAAAATTTTGATCATGTGGAGGAGAAATGTCCTAAGGTACACTATTCGATTAATCGATTCGATGAAGGTTAACGAACTTGCTCATTCAACACCAAAGAAAGCTAAGGGTAAACAGGTTCTGAATAAATGCAACATTCAAGGCATTCATTTTAATAAGCCTAAATCCAAGCTGATCTACTGTGTGGTTCAAAAACCTAACAAGGAGGACCAGGTTAATGCTAACGTGGATATGTCTCTTTTAGATACAACACAACCTGTGTTTCCTTCAGATTCTTTGTTTATGGGTAGCATTGCTACTAAGATGGATGGGGAGAACGTAGTTGAGAATATAATGAGTATTGATAAGAATGTTTGTAGTCCGTGGCTTAATGAGACGGGTAAGGTTTTTTCTTGTGAACCTTGTGTATCTAAGGATGTTCTGAAAGCAGATTCGGAATCTGATGATGATTTCTTACCCGAAGATGATTTCTCTGGTCCTAGTTCCTCGTTTGGAGGTGGGCACCAATTGGAAAATGAATGTCTTTATGCTTATGATGGTTATGAAGATCAAATTGAAGACTTGCCGGGCCAATTTCAAGAGTTTTGTGATCAATTTGATTTTAATCTTATAATTCATGGTAGAAAGTAGTTATTTTCTGTCTTCATATGATCGGCCTATCGATTTTATGAAATAGAAAGAGTTGTGGCAATTTGTTTTGTTGTAGTTTTGCCTATGTAACGGGCCTGGATGAGGGATTTCACTCTCATCAGTTGTGCTTGAATGGTTTTTGGTGTAATGCATTTTACCGGGTGAATCCTTTTACCCAAAAAAAGGTCTTTGATGGAACTACTATCCTTCATAAGTGCTCGCATGAAAAAATTAACAATAAAGGTCCCGAAGTAAGTGTTTGGATATTTTGTACAAGTACATCCTAGATCGCGGGCGCGTTCTTTGATGAGTCTCAGACCGGATGGTCACTCGCATGTCTCCATACTTAATATCTTTACAGTATCATTGTGAGTCGTTGGAGTATACCAAGGTATCTTTCCACGACTTTAGACCGTTTGAAACCACCGTGAACACTAAGCATAACCCTTATAGGATTACCAAGTGACTTTGTCGGTTGTTTGATGTTGACTCGGCGAATTTCCATTCAATCACCGAGAATACGTTTGTGTATCCTCTCATAAATGTTACGGCGATTGCTAGGATCTGCAGAGGACTCTAAGATTTACATCTCGTGTTCTTAATGTTGAAAACGAGTGTAGAAATATTAAGTGTTCCTAAGAGATCTTTTAATGAATCTCATGGCTCTAGACTCGATTTGTGCATTTTGTTTTAGTAGTTAGAGACTGGAGTGGTGTCTCATGTATCAATATTAACACATCTCGGATTGAGAGGTCGATAGATTATGTAGGGTTCCCCGTAAGAATGAAACAAATCCTTTTAAGAGGACTTGAGTGGATAGAATGTTAGGCGCATTGCATCACTGGGTCCATGACGACTTGTCTTTAATACCGGCGGCATCTTTGTGACAACCAATAGCATATGAATTGAACCATGTTTTTGCCCTAAGTTGATTATGGAGGGCTATTTGTTTTCACCCTTTTTCTTTAACTTTTCTTTTTAATTCCCCAACTCCTTCTTTCTCCTTTCTCACATTACTCTTTTTTTTTTGGGTAAAGGGGAGTAGTCCTGCACCCTGGTAAAATATATTAACCAAAAGGTTTAAGTACAACGGATGAGAGTGAATCTCTCACCTCGGCCCGTTACATGGGCAACAGACACAAACTAAAAGTGCACTTTAACCAAACATATTACATTAGAAAGACATGCCAATCTTATGGACTACCAAACAACCAAATTTACTTCCTACCACGACCTAAGAGACTAACATCATACATGTCACAAATATCCTCCAAGTGTCCCGGTAAATTGTAGACTTGAGAAGCATAATCATCGTAATCTTCTAGCTCAAATCCCCCACCTCCCCCAGAAGCCAAAAATGATGCCATAGGGTTATCCGGCTCCAAAACCTCATCCTCTTCACTATCAGAACAAGTCACATTCCCGAATTTAGAAAATGGATTACTTACCTTAGTAGCAGAAACAGTCATATTCTCCGGAGTCTTAGTAGTCGCACCTATATCAACACGAGATTCCTTCCCCCGAGAACCATCCATACCTGCTTCCTTAGTACAACCAGAAGAATTCCCAATCTTCGCCTCGTCAGTAGTAGAATCAACCACATTACTTTGAATGCCCGTGTCATCTTGCACCTCAAGAGTCCCAAACGAATTAGACGTAGTAATAGGTGTTAACACTAGCAGCTTCCGGTGTCTTCGTCTTAGCAACATATACCTGCTTCCTAGGTGCAAATCTAGGACCCTTACCCATATTAATACCACTAGACATCTTCGTACCTTTGGGTTTGGCTTTCCAATTCTGCACCACCTTAAAACCATCATCAGGCTCTTCCAAAGACGAGGTGGGAGCTACATCATGATGCTCCTTAATACTCTTAGGACAACAAGCATTAACATGCCCAAACACTTTACATTCAGCATAATGTGGTGGTTTCCATTCATATTCAACCTTGATATTTGCCGTAGTAAAACCACTATCGTCCTTTTTAGGGATCGTCATAGTCACCACATGTTTTAGATTCCGATGATAATTCCACAAGAGCACGTACAAAACTAATACGACCCCATGAATCAACGCACATGGAGCTAGTAAAAGCATCTAACATAATCGGCTTACCCACCTGAATAGCAATAAGGCTCAACCCGTCTTCCGAATATGCAAGTAATGGCACATTATGCAATTTAATCCACATGGGAACTTTGGTAACCTCACTTTTAGACAATAGCACATCAGGAGTCCATTTAGTGAGGATGAGAGGCGAGTTACGAATAATCCAGGGGGCCCGTTAAAGGACAGTATCAACACCCTCTTTGGAATCAAACTTAAAGAGGAACACACCATCGTCATTCTTCATAAGTTTCTTTACCCCAAACTTACCCCACGTGTTAGTGACGTAGTTTTGGACCAAAGGAAACGCAACATTCTTACTAAAAAAGAAACCAACAAGAGTGTTGTCATAACGGTTAAATACACCCTCCATAGCAGCTTTAAGGAGAACCGTATCATGATTAGCAATATGATGCTCATTCACCAGTGGTCGAAAGTTAACTTTCTTAGTAACACGTTTGGGGTTATCACATTAGCAAACGACCTTACTTCATTAGGCACTTTGTCACTATCTTCCACATTATGACTAGAATTAGACTCATTGACCACATTAGTAGGTGCAACGAAATTATCCACCTTGAGCAAAGAACACTAGGAGGTACCAAATTCGAGTTCAAACCAGAATCATGAGCATTAGCGTTAAGAGAAGACACTTTAATGCCCGAATCCAACACACCCATCGAAGTGCCTACCTTATCACTATCAAGTCCCACCTTAGGGTTCATCCATGGGTCAAGACCGCTATTTTTCACCATAGTTTCAAGACTCAAATGATTCAAACTCACTATCACCAAACCGATTCCATCATTAGCACTAGGGTTACGAACAACCCTAGCGACTTTACGCAACTCAGAGCAAAGCAGCAACATCACTTCCATCACCTTTAAGACGATTCAATCTAGCTTCCAACCCATTAATATCCACCCTAGCATACGGATTCGAGTCCAAATTCAAGCCAACTTGATCGGCCAAGTTGGTGGCTGTTTTGCAGCTTTCATCGAATTATCTTTGTCAAAAAATCCTTTCTCCATCTCTCGAAACCCCACAAACAAGCCAAACAAGCGCCACAAACAAACGAATTCAACCAAGCAAGCAATCACTTGAGCAGATTTAACGAAACCGTAACTAAAAAGTTAGTGTTTTGAAACGCAACGCACCATAACCTAACTGCTCCCATGATCAATCAAAGTTAATACGATTAAAACAAGACCGACAAGGAGATAAAACCAACCAAGGACGATCGCAAAACCCAACGTAGCTTAAAACCAAAAATGATTCTCTAAACCCCAAAAAATGATTCTTCAAAAAAGACCTAAAACAAAAGAAACACTGCACGAATTCAAACTAGGATGAATTAACAAGGATGTTAATCAGTAACAAAGTGATAATGATGCAAAGAATCCAAGTTTTAGGCAGATTTGGAAGAAAAACGATTTAGGGAGTTAGGGTAAAGAAAATCGCCAAAAGATAGAATCGGTGTAGGGGTTTTGAAACAGAGAATTACCTCAAACAAGATTTCCCTTACATTACTCCTTTTTTCAATCATACCTAAGGACTTTCTAGTTCTAACTATTGGTGTTGTCCTTGGGTAGATCCCTTCGGCTCTGGCGGATCATAGGACGAATTCTATCTTTAGTCACCTTATAGGACGAATTCTATCCTTAGTCACCTTATAACTCCATGACTATCCTATGTTTCCATAAAACCTTTTCTTGTAAATCTCTCAAAGTGTTTATGATTATAAAACATATTTTTTTACCACCTTGAGAGTTTTAGATTTTCATAAATACTCCCCCTCCACATGTGCTTATATAATTTTAACTTAAATATGTACATTGAGGAAGAGTTTTCACTTGAATTGATCGGTTCTTGATGGACAATTCCCATGAGACACCTTTATGTTGTTAGCAAAAGGGATCCATTATCGCTTTATGTGATAACTAGCCCTAGTAACTAACTTGAAGATGTAAGCCCTTCTTGATCGAGAAGGCTAGACCGTCAAAGTTCATGTCTACCAAGAGATTCTCGAAATGGTACATTCTACTCGGACAAGTCCTCTGTGAGACATGTGTACATCATTGGTGAATGTTGTTTTTGAAAACATGTTGATTAAAATATGCTTTTTGAGGTGTTAGAATACTTTTAAGGAGAAACAAATTTCAAGAACATTTGATTTTGAACAAAGATTATTGTTTTTCAAACATTTAAGAAGCTTTCGCTCCTTGATTCAGGATTATTGCACTGAAGCGTACAATAAGGTCCTTTCATTGAACAAGATTTGTTTTCTTTTGATAAAATTACTCCCCCTTAAATACGAAAATGTATTCGAGACGTAGTCTTCTTGAGCCGAATTTGAGCCATATTAGAAAATTACGTTTGAAATGCATGTTATAGGTTGTAAGAAAGCATAATCAATGGATATATAGTAATGAATGTAAAGATTTAGAGTTAACAAACAATGGTTAAATGTTTTAGTAATGTTCCAAAATACTATCTAACCGCAATACTTCATTTTGAATGACGAAATGTTAGGATGCTTGGCTCCCTTGCTCCTCTGACATAGCCTTCAAGTCGTCTCATTTGCACTCTGAACTTGAGTCGTGAATCAATTCGTTTGACGAACTTTTCGGCTTGCTTGACATCATTTCTCTTCCATTTCATGTACCGTAACCATCCTTGCTGACGACCTACTTTTTGATCCTGAAGAATATTCTCAAGCTCGATCTTAACTTTCATCAATGTTTCGTCTTTGAACTTGTGAATATCTTCATATCCTATAAATTTGTTGACTTTGTTCCTGACATAGGCTAATCCAAATGGTGTGCCGGTGAATGTGTACGATTTCCTTTCATTGATTCCCGGTGGTTTGAGGTCTGGCTTTATAAGATTCAAGCATTTTTGGTAGCTTTCAACACCAAGATGAACATCTTTTACTCTTGTCTTGATTACAAGGTTTCTGATGAAGATAATTACGAAGTTGATGATGTCATATTGTTAGCTTCCCGAGAGATGCATGAGCTTTCCTTGAACTTTGAGGAGATACATGTCTTCAATGTCGTTAAGATTCAAGTTCTTGTAATCAGCCTCATTGAACGTATAATATTTTTCAGCATCTCTTCGTACCTTAATCTATGTCAGAAAGTTATCCTCTATTTGTAGAAAACTTTGTGTTGAGAAGGAATGTAAGTTTCCATTTGTAGAACCATTTTGCATATTAGGCGTTGGAAAATTCCTAGAAGCGCTTCATCATTATACTTGGCGATTGAGGAGCTAAACAATTCTTTGACTTCTTCTTCCATTCCTTCTCGGGATCTATGTTGCCATACATCAGGTATTCGAAGTCATGATTGAAGAAATAGGGTGTCGGTACATTGGGATTATGATCATGGCCTATGAGTGGCAAGGGTTTGGTGTAGTCGTGGTACTTGAATGTTTTAGGAGATTCTTGAAGATAACGATGCATCCCAAGTGATATCTTCAGAAAATGCTCGTGCAACTTCCTCGAGTTTATACTCAAATTATAGCTTTGATGTGATGGAAGTCTTTAATTGAGTGAAACCTTTTCGAATGTAGAGAATGACTGATAACTGCAGTTTCTGGACTTTCATGACTTTCTTGATTCTTTGTAAAGTCTACAATTGAACCTTCATTTGGAACCACATCTTCTTGGTGTGCCGTCCACCATGTCTTCAAACCAATCAAATTTCGTTGATGAAGGGTCAATCCATTCTGGAGCTGCCTTTTGTGGTATGTCAGATGGTGGCTCCAGTATCTCATCAGTGTCTTTGGGTTAATCCTCGTCATGTGGTTGATCGATTGATTGGGGTTGAATTTCATCGTCTTTAGTTATGTTGAAAGGTGTAGTGTGGAATCCAGAAGATGACGGTCTAGTAGTCTTGGAGCGCTTGTCTCGTGGTTGTGTCTCGTCATCCTTGTCAGTGTCATATGGATGACGTTTGCGAGACTTAGGTATTTTGCATGGTTCACCCTTCTCTTTTTCCTTTTCGTTGATCTGGTCAAAGCATCGCGAAGATCAATTTCGTTATAATCGTCCATAATTTAACCAAGTAGTTAACTTTTAAGTTCATCTGCAGAAGGTTCTGAAGGCTTGGTTTGTATGGTGACGGGTGTCGTTTGGAAATGGCGTGCAATGATACCTTCAAGCTTATGCTTGACATACGTCTGCATAGCAGATGGGAGAACCTCATTGAAGTACTTCTTTGCTTCGGCAGGTAGATTCTATTTGAGTAGTTCTTCCATTGTTGCTGATATTGGGATGTCCTTGAGCGTATTAATTTCTTGTTGTTGTGTCTGTACTTGGGTTTGTAGAGTGCTAAGTTGTTCTTGAATAGATTGCAATTTATCTTTCTCAACAACTTCAAAGGTTTGTCCGGAGGGAGCTTGATCATAAAATTGGTTTTAAAGGAGCTCTAGTCTTGTTATTGATGAGATGATCTTTGGAGGTGTAGGTTGTTTTGGAGGTGTAGGGGTGCAGTTGTCTCCTCTTGAATGTTGTTGATCATCATCATCATCATCATCATTATCATCTGAGTCTTCATCCTTTAGTTCATCAGATTCATCATCTTGCATCTCTTCATCCTCTTCATTATCATCACGTTTTACTGACTCTTCTTCACTCCCTGAGTCAGTATAGATAAACTCATTAGAGTCATCAGCATCTTCTTTAGTTGTGGATAGTGTTACAGATGTTTCATTTTCGGGCTCAGAGAAATATGGTTCATCCGCAATTTGTTTTTCTTCTTCAACTCTGACATCATGGATGATTTCCTCATCTCTCTTTGTCCCGGACCCTTCACCCTTCTTTCTTAGCTTAGCTAAATCAGCTAAATACTTTCTTTTATTCTCTGCCAAAGTTTTCTTCAATATAGACATTTCTTCTTTGTGAGTTGTTGGAGGTTGGAGTGGTTGGTCTTGAACAATGACAACTTTACCTTTGTGTCCACTATCCTTTTCTTGTTTTACATGAATTATTCTCTGTGTCGCATCCTGAACATCTTCTTTATCACCTTGTTCTTCTTTTTTTGGGTAAAAGGGATTTTTCACCCTGGCAAAATACATTACACCAAAAACGTCGAAGTACAAAGGATGGGAGTGAGTCCCCCATCTCAGCCCAAAAGGGCAATAGACATGCACCAACACATGTGCAACTTACAAATAAACTAAGCTAAACAAAGCGACTTAAACACCAAGAAACACAAAAGAAAACATAACTAATTCTTCTTGCGTCCTTGCACCTTGAAATCTCTAGTAGAGCCACTATAATTCTTAGATTTGGAAGCATACATCTCGATATCATCATAGTTCTCAAAGACTTCATCATCACTTTCACTAACCCCATCCACACATGAACCTTGACCCTGAATAGAAGTTGAGGCCACATGATTAATGTTAGGGAAAACATTCGACTCCTTACTCGTAGAAGCAACATGGTTGTTGAAACGCTCCCACAAATCTGCAGTCTTACTTCTCGTAGGTACCTGACGATTACAACCTTCAACAACATTATCCTTTCCCCCACATGAAGAATCGGCAACACTAGAAGGCTGTGCAATTTGTTCCGGTACCGTATCCACACCATCATCACTCCTTACCACCCCATTAGGTGTATCAAGAGAAAGAGAATCCTCTTTAGTCGGCTTAAAATTAGCCCCTAACTTATGTTTAGAAGAGTTCTTTTTCTTGGCAGCCGGCTTTAAGACTGGTCTATACATAACATTGGTCTTAGGTTTAAAACCCTGAGCCGCTTTAGAAACTTTACCAACCTCTTTACCAGCCTTATGAGAGTGAACATGACGATCAACACAAACATCATTAGTAGTCGAAGCAGTAGTAACCCGCTTTCGTCTAAGAGGACAAAGATCATCATCATGATTGAAAATAATACACTTAGAGCACCAAGGCGGCCACCACTCATACTCGACTTCAAGAACTTCCATGTAATGACCCTTACCCATAGGTAAAGGAATAGCAACATCAATTGATTCCAAAACATCTCTATCAGCAGATAACTCAATAAGAACCCGTGCATATGAATAACGACCCCAAGGATTGCTACACATAGCATTAGTACCCGCATTAAAACGTATAATCCGCCCCAACTGTTTTGCAATCAAACTTATGCCAGCTTTAGAATACACAACGGAAGGTACATTATGGATGCGAACCCAAACTGGTACCTTAGTCACTTTCTCCTTTTCCAACCTAGTATTCGGCACCCATTCACGCAAGAAAATAGGTACCGATTTAATAAACCAAGGACCCCCATCAAGAACCTTAGTCATACCTTCCAATGAAGAAAATTTAGAAAGGAAAAAAACCATTCCATAATATAGCGTGCTCCAAGCCGAACTTAGCCCAAGTATGCTTGACATAGTCTTCGACAATCGGAAATGCAAGACGTTGTCCAATGAAATAGCCATACAACGAATTGGTAAATTTCTGACGCATATTATCAACTACTTCAACTGGAATAACAACGTTTGCAGCCGATAAAAACTTATCATACGTATACTCCGACTCATGTACCTGATTTGGATTAAAGATATGATCAGAAGAGGATACAAGACCAGGTACTACATGAGTCGCACCACATCCACATCAGTCCTAGATTCACCATTTGCACCATCAGCCTTGCCATCCATATTCCCTATGGTAGAACCCAAAACACATCCCACATCAGTCCTAGATTCACCATTTGCACCGCAGCGATATCCTCATCACAAGAACTCGGCATATGAACCGGAATAGCATCCATCTGAAAAGGTGGTCATGCGTAATAGAGGCTCGTTACAATCAACGACCCGCTTTAACCGCTTCATACTATCGGATAATACGTTGTTATGTTCGCCAAATCAACCTTATGTGCACTATCCACATCAAGAGAACTTAACATTCGAACCTTACCCATATCAACACGAATGAAAGGATCGACATGTCTGATGATACGAGGTTCCACAAACTCAGAATCATGTAGCAACCCCGGCATATTCACAACATCTGATTTGGCTGTCCTCACATCAAAAGCCGATGCAAAGGTCGTACTAGGGCTCATCGTCGAAGAATTCGACTCACCACAACTAGTACTAGACCCCATGACAGCAGCAGTAACACTAGCACTCAAAACAGTAGCACCTATAACTTTACCATCATCCTTAGAAGTCGAAATAATAACCTTAGGAACAGAATCCGAATGAACAACAAACGACACCCCGCGATCCGATTCAACACTAAATGGGACAGCCTGTAGCAAAGGGTTTAGATCCCTTGCCACGTTCCAACCCAAGTCTTGAACCAAACCTTCATTAGCAGCTGCCGAACAAGTAGCATCATGATTCGCGCGCGGATTTAACCCGATATACCCAGCTTCACCATTAATTAACCGACTCATCCGAGCCTTTAACGCATCCAAATCAACCACTGGACATGTTCTATTAGTCGAAAGCTGCCCAGCATCCATCCTCTTTAACCCACTTACAATAACTGAAAATACCAAAAAACCTAAAAAAAGGTTTACTTGCAACGAAACCCAACGCTAAGAAAGAAAACCCTAGCGTTACATGCAGATATCCTCACGTTGAATTGATCAATTATACTTAAAACACCGACCCACGATAGGTGAAATAAATAAAATTGTAGCACTAGAATCGACCAATCACGTGGGATCTAAAATGTTTACAACCATGCAATAAATGACAATATAAGAAAAAAACAGCGAATGATTCAATTAATAGCCACCTTCCCACATTTGATATAGCAACCAATCACAATCCACCGTCCCACGAATGTGGAAAAGATTTAAGAATGATAATCGTATAGTGACTTAATCGTAGGGAAGGTTATGAGATCGCCGTTTTGTCTTTTGTCGCCACCTAGAGAGAGGAACCAATTAGGGTTTCTTTCCTTATCCTTAAGAAAACTTACCTTGTTCTTCTTTTGTTAACTCTTCATCATGTAATATAGATTTCTTCTCTGAAGCTCTTGTGAATTTCTTTGGAACAGTTGTTTTCTTTCCTCGACCTCTTCCAGTCCCAGCACTTGTTCCTTTTTCAGTAATACCGACCTTCCCAGCTTTCTCAGCTTTATCATAAACTAGGTAAGCTTTGGTCTTTTTGACATTCTCAGTTAAAAGATAATCAGGTATTCTTAGACCTCTGTTGGTGGTGTTGATGCTGTGAATCCTCACTCTAGAGAGTATGTGATCCATATTTTTAGAGTGATATTTGTCTCCCTTAAGTCTTCTGTCAATGTTTTGGGTCTTCTTCCATAAAATGTGCGATAAGAAGTTTGGTATATCGTACGAATGGAACCTTATACCCTTTATTGTGATCAAGCTGACGAGTTTCGTAGATCATATCATTCCATATCAACTGTGCATAATCAAGGTGCACCAAGTTCATCACACCCCATAGGATTTGTAAATGTTCCCGTCTTGGGTGTTCATGTCCAGTTTCCTTTCCTATGACATAATGACTAAGTATGGTGTACAAAGTCAACCATGGTTGAGGAAAATGTCTTATGTCCACTTTAGCATGAGTGGTGATAAGTTTTGTGGAGTCTTCATACCCCAGATGCTTGAGAGAATTGACAATACTAGTGAAAAAGGGAGGTGGTGAAAATTGTTTGTTCTTCCCCGATGCTTCTTGTCAATTTGGACTGTTAGTGAGGAAGACGCACCAACATCAACACATACAGAGAGAATTGCATTTTCATGTTAGGGAGGAAGACGAAGAACAAGGCAAAGGAGGTTCACATCAAACTGAAACTGTCATTGTCTTCATATCTCTGCTGATGATGAGAGAGTGCCAAAATTGATTTATGTAGATTTCAGGGATGCTGGAAGAGTGAATCTAAGTGTCTACAGAAGTGCATTTCTAGTATTTCCACAATGAATTGACACGTGTTATGGCATGGAAGTGAATCCAAATCAACACGGTAATTTGACTCTCCAATTCTGCATTCATCATCTTGTGGAATCATATCCTTTCTTGTTAGTGATCCTTGAGATATTTTTAGACCTAAAACGCACCAACATCAACACATACAGAAAGAATTGCATTTTCATGTTAGTGTTAGGCTAATAATCCCATATCAATGCATGACTAAAGGAGAACAAGTACAAAATTATCAAGGAGACATATTTGGAAATTTCAAGGTCTTCACAAAATTTTACAAGTCTGAAAAAAACCTTTCTTACTCACAAGATTTAGTTACTCGCAGGATGTTTTGAAAAGAAATTCTTACTCGCAGAGAAAATTCCTTACTCGAAGGATTTTAGAAAAAAATTGAAAAAGGATTTTTCTAAGTCAAAAACAAACATTTCCTTACTCGGAAAGAATTTTGATACACTCCTAACTTGGAGAACTAAGTATCCAAATTGGTTACTCACAAACTTTTAGGTAACTCACAGAATTGTGACAAAACTTTTCTAAGTAGCAGAAATTCATGTAGCTTACTCGCAAAATATCATACCACATGAAGTTCTAACTCACAAAAATTCATCAAACACAAAATCATTATTTCTAAGAGATAGTGTTTTTTTTTGCTAAAAGGGATATTTCACCCTAATAAAATTCATTACACCAAAAATATTAAAGTACAAAGGATGAGGTGAATCCCTCATCTCAGTCCCAAAGGACACTTACAGGCTCTCACTATAAATATGACAAAGCATACTTATAACTTAACAAAATGAAACTACCAATAATGACTAAATTACATAAGACAATACAATACTACTCAAGTAAATGCACTTGAGCCTTCAAAAACATATGGCGATCCACATTACTTCCACGAAAAAATCACATATAATAAAGCGAGAATGAACACCCAAGATGGTCCACAACCCCATACCATAGGAATCCAACGACTTACCACAAGTCCAAGTATCCAGCCTTAGCATGTACATACAAAGACTCGTACCTACAATACCCAAAATTGCCACCAAGCAAAACATCCAAACGAAATGACGTATAGTTGAACCAATGCGATAGTAGCCACAAAAGTGATCATGATCATTTAAGAAAAACAAATACCATGCGTACCAATCCAGCGAATGCAGATTCACCAAACATACAACCATGGCACGATCCAGAAATGGATCGACCATTGTAAGTTAGGGTTCGAATAGCCCTATTGGTATGTTTATTGCGACTAGTGGCTTCATATCATGTAATGAACCATTACTTTTCTTCTTGGAAGTCTTGGTAGTATTGGAAGCCTTGCAACTGGTCGTGGTATTGAATGGTAGGGTTGGTATAACCCTTGTTTGTCTATGGTGGTTGCGGTGTCAATGGTTTGTATTCGAATCTCTATGCATTTAAGCGATTTATGGCTCACCGAATCACGTCATGGTTATGTTGAGTGCTACTGGTTGATCGTTACTTTATCAAGGTGTAGCTGCTCGATTTGGAAGTTAAGTTTGAAGGTACTCTTGTTCAAAAACCTATCGTTCATACTCTCACATGATGATTTTCAGTCTCTCTATTCGATGGTTTGGTTGGATCGTTGATTTATTTACCGTCATGTGGTGTTGTTACTGGAAGTTAGGGTCATAACCCTATTGGTATGTGCTTCTATTCAGCTGGTCATGTCCTTGCATGCCTAATGATGATGGATAGTAGTTGTTTAGTTTGTTTTGGCTATATGAGTTTGTTCTCTATGGGTGCATTCAATTTGCATTAAGCAACATGTGGCTTACAGATTGTGTCATGGTGGGACAATGAAGATGCTTGGAAGGTCAATCAGATTCTAGGACACAATTCTTATCATGAGGTCCTCGAGGGTTGGCTAATTGGAAGTTAGAGTTCTACGGTGCCTTTTGAAGAATCAAGTGTCTACTTGAATTGCGGTTTATTTATTTATTTCTATTTGGCGTTGTAGTTTATGCTCTATTAGTTGTTATAAGAGTGGTTTGTCACTCTTATATAGTGGTTAGTGGTAAGTTACTTGTCATTCTTATATGTGAGTCTGTAAGTGTCCTAAGGGAGTGAGATGAGGGAAGTCACCCTCATCCTATGTACTTCAACGATTTTGGTGTAATGAATTTTACCGGGTGAATTAACCTTTTACCCAAAAATGGATCGACCATAGGCATAAGCGGAATTACTCCAACTCCCAGCGTGTAATTCCAACTAGTTAATGATCAACAAAGGGAAGTGCGGGGAGGACCTAGAAAGAAAGCGATACCTAGCGTTTAGCAAACCCCAACCTCCAATAACGACATCGTGAAACGATGATAAAGCGACGCCCATCACACCGGTCGAAACAACATACCAAGGGTTCAACCATTAAACCTACCAATCAATAAGGTTGCAACGCAGCCCCAATAATACCGCAATCCAATACAGCCGCCATTATTAGCAACAATAAAACCTTGATCGGAATTAAACTCAACCACAAGAACTACAAGCATGGGAACTAGGGTTTTACCAACCCTAACATACATAATACCAAATCAATCGTGATCCACCTTAGAATAATCATAGCAGTTGCAACAGGATCCATAATACAACAAAATATAGGGTTTCCAAAACCTTAACCTCCAAATCGATCAACACACAATAGCCTCTCTCTAAAACCCATGTACAAATCACATAGAATCCAAATGGAACATACCGGTGACAAAAACCCTAAAAAATAGGGATTACTTTCAAATCAATAGTACCAAAACCCAAGCAGGTTTTGTTAATGCGTTTAAGGATAGGCCACCAACACCAATAAAAGAGAAAGATATAGCAGTTAAGGACCATAAGACCATGTGCATCAGTTAACGAAACCCTAATAAGGATCGAATAAACGAAGCCCTAATAAAGATCGCCAATAAAATAACACGTTTAATCTAACCACCAATCAAGACCAATGGAATTAGACTAAAACTTAGATGCAGAAAGTATGATAGGGACGATATCCATAAGAACCCTAAAAAATGATTAATTAGGGTCGAATAAGTGATGATAAACAGTGCGCCACCTCTAGGAAGACACCACCATTAAAACCGATTGCATACCGGAAGGTAGAGAGGCGGTTTATAGTGGATGGTATGGCGGGATATGAAGGAGAGGTGGCGGCGGATATCTTCAAGAGAGAATATTTTAGGGTTTTATGTGAGATTTATGATATAATCCAACTCTTTCTAAGAGATAGTGTACCAGGCTTGTTTCATGATTATCCTAAATGATTCCTAAGTGAATTGCATAACCAAGAAATCACAATAAACACTTCAAAAACCTATAACATATGATTTTTACATGCCAAATTTTGCGACTAAGAGCAAGACAATATGTTTTTTTTTGGGTAAAAGGGTTATTCACCCCGGTAAATGTATTACGCCAAAAATCATTGAAGTACAAAGGATGAGGGTGTATCCATCATCTCAGTCCCTTAGGACACTTACATGCATAAAACAACTAACCAAACTAACTATATAAAAATGACAGGCCATTCTTATAACAAACACAATAAAACAAAACTACCTATGACGGCCCTTAGGCGACTCTCAAAGCCATGTGCGGGAAAATCATAATCATAACCATCATAAGACTTCAAATCATCCAAAACCGACTCCGGCATGACCTCGTGCATATACACTTCATCTTCATCCGATGAACCAGCTACTGACAAGGATGAACTTTCCTTCCTAGTAGACACCTTGTGGGTCTTAGAGAATTGATCCCACAAACTTCCATTACCACTTCCCGCAGGTACATCACTAGTAGAGACTTCCGTCTTGTTACTACCTTGTGATACCCCTACCATCACCTTGCTCGGACCAGTATCACCTTTAAACACTCCCGAAGTAGTACCAACATAATCATCCTTTGAAAACTGATCTAATGGACCAGCCTCCAAACTACGCTTAGTATCATTGGCATTCTTCTTCGTAGTAGGTTTGGAAACAGTTTATATTCAAAGTAGACTTTGGTTTAAAAACCAAGGCCTTTGATTACCTTTGGTAGCTTTATTTCCATCCTTATCCGGTGAACACCCTATTAACACCAACCTCTTTATGAGCGAATCAACTCTTAGTAGCCGGCATTCTTCTATGAGGGCAACAAACGTCCTCATGGTTAAAAACCTTACATTTTGAACACCGATCGGCCACCATTCATATTCAACATCAAGAACTTCCATATAATGACCTTTACCCTCCGCAAAAGTATAGCCACTTCAATTGATTCCAAATGAATTTTCACCGATAACTCAACTAGGACCCGTGCATACGAGTAACGACCCCAAGGATTGCTACACATAGCTCTAGTACTGCATCCTTACGTATAACACGACCAATCATTGTGCAATCAAACCAATACCGACTTCGAATATGTAATCGCGGTACATTATGAATGAGAATCCATACTGGTACCTTTGTAATAGCTTCCTCTCCATCCTTGTATTAGGATCCCAAGTTTTAAGGAACATGGGGCTCGATTTAACAAACCAAGGACCACACTCAAGAACCTTACGATACCATCTTGAGTCTTGAATTTGAAGAGATAGGAACCATTACGCATCATAACACATTCAAGCCAAACTTAACCCATGCATGCTTCACATAATCCTTAACAATGGAAAAGCTAAACGTTGCCCAAGGAAATAGCCACATAGAGTATGATCGAATTTAGAACGATATCATCAATAACGGCTCCGGTATAACAACTTTAGCACCACCAACATTACCTCCATTATTAGACCTCTTCCTAGATTCTTAGAATTACCCGTGTCACCATCCCCAACGAGTCACCATCGGGTTCAACAACACTTGCAACGTTAGGAATATCGATTTGAGACCAAATAAACTTACCCTTTCATGACCCGGCGGGTTGTGCGCGGAAACAACAGGAGCAACAATAGGAGAAGCGAATTAGATCCAACCTCGGAAGGAAGAGCAAAGCTCCCGTTTGTCCTCCCAAACCTCGAACTTTTAAGGATAGACTTCAATGGCTTATGCTCATTAACAATCACCTTACCATCAATATTGTTAATCTTCTTAGCCAACCTGAATTCTTATTCGCCAACTTACCATTGAGAAACCCCGATTCCATCTCTCACTCTCTTAACCCACTTACACACCAACGAGTGACTTATAGCAATAAAACAATCGCACCTTTAAAAGCGAAACCCTAGGCGGTACTTACAATTCGAAAGTAGCTAATCCCTAAATGGAATTTGCATAATAGTTCAGTTACCACCACACGAAACAGGTCTTTAGATAAACCAAGCCCTAAAAGAGTTTGGCACAGAGCTTACGTGAATCAATCACGAAACAAAAGCAAGACAATATGTTGGGTTATGAGACTTAGTCAGAACGTTCTTAGGGCCAATTGTTTTTGGGTAAAAGGGTTAATTCTCCCCGGTAAAATTTATTACGCCAAAAACATTGAAGTACAAAGGATGAGTTGGTATCCATCATCTCAGTCCCATAGGACACTTACATGCAAAAAAAACTAACCAAACCAACTACATAAGAATGACAGGCCATTCTCATAACAAACACAACAAAACAATACTACCTATGACGGCCCTTTGGGCGACTATCAAAACCATATGCAGGAAAATCAAAATCATAGCCATCATAGGACTTCAAATCATCCAGAAAACCAGCTCCCGACATGACCTCAGGCATACACACTTCATCATCCGACGAACCAGCTAATGACAAGGATGAACTTTCCATCCGTGTAGACACATTATGGGTCTTAGAGAATTGATCCCACAAACTTCCATTACTACTTTTCATAGGTACAACACTAGTAGAGACTTCACATACGGTATCCGTCTTGTCACTATCATGTGGTACCTCCACCACAACCTTGCTTGGACCAGCATCACCCTTTAACACACCCGAAGTAACACCAACAGAATCATCCTTTGAAGGCTGATCCAACGGAGCAGCCTCCTCACCCTCATCCTTTGTACTTCAATGTTTTTGGCGTAATATACTTTAATGGGTGAATTAACCTTTTACCCAAAAAAACGGAGCGACCTCCAAATTACGTTTAGTATCATTGGCATTCTTCTTAGTAGTATGTTTAGAAACATGTTTATATTCAAAATTAGACTTTGGTTTGAAATACCGAGGCCTTTGGTTAACTTTGTGTCACACCCCAAATTACTTTGCGTGAATGGAATTCTCGGGATTGATTGTCATAGCATCACAATCACAGTTATATTGAACGACCTAAAGTGTCGTTTGGAAAATACATCGTTTGATTTAATAAAATAATCGAGTTACAACATTGGTCCCAAAAGTTTACAAAGTTTGCGGAAATATAAATATATTACAAGTCCAAACGATGGTTTTAAAAGAAAGTGCCATAATGTACAATGATGTAAGTCGACGCCGCGACTCAAAAGGTGGTTCCTTAACCATGCCATGATGATAATGCCTTAGATACCGAGAATAAACATGCTAAAAGGTCAACACAAAGGTTGAGTGAAATCCATAGGTTTAAGTAATTCGTTTGAACACAATAATCGTAGTGTGAGTTAATTGGTTTCACACTCATCGTTAAAAACAAAATCGTATTTATTTCACTAAGTTCATGACACCAAAGCGTAAACATCGCACCAATAAAATTGGTAATCATCGTTTCATCGCCGCCCTAATAGGTAAACTTGCCAATTTACCTTAATGATTCAATATAGTGCGCTCGATTTCCCTAAATGGGTCAATAAGAGCGGGAGTGTTAATTCAATAGGCCTATTCACAATATTCGTGCTCACCGCAAGTGACTAATGGTTCATGATGTAGGGACTTGAACATGGCAAATACTTAGTGACAATAAAACATTCGGTTATAGCATACTGATTCAAAGCGGTTGTGTTCGATTAAAAATGTAGCATGTATCTCCCCAAGAGTTTGTAAAAGCAGTTAAAAGAGTAAAAGTGGGGCTATGAACTCACTTGGACAATAATGCGATGGCAAAAGTGGATACACCGAGGTATAGCGTGAATCTCGAAAATGACCTATTATCAATGATATGATATGTCATGAGTTGCAATGTAATGTTATGCATGCACTTCATATGTTATTTATACCATTTCGGGTTTTGAAAATATTACTCGTCGTCGAAAAATACTCTTTTGACGTCTTGACCCTTCAAAATGACTTTACATGTTTTACGTCAAAATGTCATCCTATAATGGTTTTATAATGATTTTGGTGAAATTATCACTTTTCGTCGCAAAACAATGTCGTCGGAATTTTATAAAAGTAACAAAATGGCTTCGGAAAAGTAGTCGTAAAATGGTGTACGTCGATCGTTAGAGAACGAACTCGACGGTTTTGGAAAGTTTGTATCGATATCTAGAAGTTTCAGTTCAGAGTTTTCGTCCAAAAGGTCTCGATCATAAAGATATCAAAGGCTATAGTTGGTGATTTTAGCTAATTGTGTGCGAAAATAAGTTTCGCCAATGTTTGAACATCCGTAAATAATTTACTATGACTCCGCTTGACAAACGGCTTTTTGTTTTGAAAAATATGGCGGTGAACTTGATTTTACTAGAAGACACTTCGTTATAAAAGTTTTGCATCATAGTTAAAAGCGCCGCAAACATGGACGATATAGCTAATGAAATACTTGTTACGTCAAAAATAATATAGTTTTTCGAAATTAATATTTACGGCAACTTGATGAAAACGTGCATATATTTGTCGTTTTAAATCCGTTTTCACGTAAAATATGTCCTTAGCTTCGTATCAAGTAAACTAATATATTTTGACTAGTCGAAATAATTTGTGAAGCTTAAGGCTCATTTTGACCCGAAATATGTAAAAGCGCATGCTGAATTTTCGGAAAAATAAACATTTCGTCGTCAAACTTTAAAAATTCACCCGGCCGTTATAACTCCGTTTTATCCGTTCAAAGGCCACGGATTCGTTTTAAAGTATATTTTCTAAATATTAAGGCCAAAACTTCGTACCAACAGTAGGTTTTTCCAGAAATTCGAAATAAGGACAGAACCTATTTATATAGTTATCGAAAATAGTTTTTCTTGGACCAAACCTATTCTAATCCCTTCAAATCAACTCCAAAGCTAATCTAATCCTACCATACACCTTCTTAGGGTGTCATGGGTTCCTAATCACCATCAAGACCAAAGAATACCATGGGAATATTTATAGGATGACCAATATGTATATATAACTCAATAAATCATGAAAAATGGTATAAATCACATATTATGCATATAAGCTCCAAAAATGAAAAGAAACATATGAAAATGACAAGGAAACATGAAAATGATAAAACATGCTTACAATTGAATATGATGAGGTTTAAGGACAAAGGGTTTTCCTAATCACTTGAGGTTTTATTGCAAAACCTATACAACAAGTGATACTAGTGTATAATAAAATCTTTGTCTTGAAAATAAAATTGTCTCTTCTTGGTCCTTGGCTGCGAAGTGGAAGAGAAAAGAGAAGCAAAATGGGTTTTGATCTTTGATATTATGTTAAGTATGAATATATTAGTTTAATTGTGTAAGACTTTGACTAGAGATATTTTGCAAACAAAACAATGACTCATCCCCTTGAGTCGGCAAGGGGTGTTAGTCATCACTTGGATATCTTTTTTTTCTAAATTGTGTATAAGTGTAAGTTAGTGTAAGTAAATTGAGAATATGAGGTAAGTTAAATACACATTTGAATATTTAGGGTAGCGTTAGATAAAAATAACTTTTAACGGGTCAAGATAAAATAAATTGAGGTCATAAAAATCATAAAATACATTTCTTACATAAGTTGAGTGAAATAATAATTATCGTGTCGAATTTAAGAAAATCGTCAGTAATTATATAAATTTAACAATTTATATACAAAATAAATTTAAAACACTGGTAACCTCATAATATTATTTTTATAACTTAATATGAGTATAAAAATATATCGGGATAATTTTGGAAGTAACGGATCAATTGTTCAAAATAATTAGTTCTGCGATAACGTTTATTAAATATAAAAAAATTTACGCGTTACATGTGAAATGAAATGTCGTGAATGTACTAATGAGATGCACATGATGTCAATGGAATGTAGACTGATCTTAGTCCATATGAAATGTACGTGATGTCATGATCATGAATTCGCCGCTAAACCTTTAAGGTTACGCGAATTTGAAACAAGTAAACCAAGTTTACTATAAATGTTGAAATAATGAGGCATAAATTGTGTCAAGAAATGACCTGAAAGTACGGGTTGTCACATTCGCCCATCCAAAAAGGAATTGGTCCACGAATTCAATCGTTGTTAGTCTATCGGGTTTAGGGTTTGATGTGGCAAACTTTCCCATTCCCGAGCAAAACCCTCAAAGACTTTTACCAACCAATTTTCACTTAATCTCACAACTCATCAAACAAGAACCGTCATGAGATTAGGCTAAATTGGTTTGAAGGAGGACTTTTGAAAATTTGGCTCGACACGAATTGCTTACACATATAAGCCTACTACTCCCTTCATCGCATGATTCTTCCCGAATTAGACATAGGTGATCGGGCTATGTATAATTTAGGAGTAACTATGCAATGCTTGGACTAATCGACTCATATGTTGTTTGGTGTTGAGTCAATCGATGTTAAAATGGTGATGAACATCGAGGAGAGAAGACATGGAGAAGTGTCGTTAAAATGATAGTTAAAGTAAAAGAATTAAAATCCTCGTAAATGATAACAAATCGGAAAGAAAATAAAGTACGATAGATGAGAATATTTTACAACGAGTGGTTTATCAAATAGAAATACATCTTAGGTTATAAAGATTCGGATACGATGGAAAACATAAATTTAGTACGACATAGTACATAAGGAGAAATAAGACATTAGTTTCGAACTTCTTGGTCTTCCGTCGTTGATACCTTGACGAGCTCCTCCTCCTCCTTCTAACATATATACATTCCCATGAGCACCTTCGACTTGTTGACCTTGGTTTTGAGGACATTGGTTCCGATAGTGTCCTTGTTCCCACATCCGAAGCATGTGACTACGGCTTTACCTTTACAATCCACGGCTAGATGTCCGGTGTTTGGCATTTGTGGCACTTTGCGGGCAAGGACCCAGTGATGAAAATTACATCGATTACATAGTGGGTGTGTTCCAAGATACCTCTACCTCTCATTGGTGCGTGACATAAACCATTCCCGCTTCTTGCCTTCTATTTTGTTGTTGTTGATGGTTAGTGTTGCGGTTTTGGTTGTTGTTGTAACCTCCTTGGTCATTTTCCCATTTCCTTTTGTTGGTGTTGAGTTGGTTATCGTCGTTGTTGTTGTTGTTTTGGTTATTGTGGTAGTTGGTGCGGTTGTTGGGGTTGTTGTTGTTTTGGTTGGTGTTGGTGTACTTACCTCTCTTCACTACGGGCCATGAGCTTTTGAGTCACCCTAATAGCTTCCTCGATTGTTTGTGGATCAAACGAAGTCACATCTCCTTGAATCATCTCGGAAGTCCCCAATGAAAGCCTCTAGCAACTTCTCATTATCGAAACCATGGACGGGCATAACGGCCAATTCTTGGAATCTCCGAATGTAAGTGTCAATATCGTACCCAATAGTTACTAGTTCATAGAACTCGGTCTCCAACTTTTGACTTCCGTGCGAGGACAAAACTTAGTCACTAAACCCTTGAATTCCTCCCAAGTAAGCTTAAAGGCATTCTCCATTCCAATCGGTTGAGCGTATGAATTCCACCATGACAACGCTCCATCGAGTAAAGTACTCGTAGCAAATTTTACCTTCTTGTCATCCGGACGGTTACAAAGCAAAATACCGATTCCAACTTTTCAAACCATCTAACCATTCTTGTAGCTCCCTCGGTACCTCGAAACTTGGTGGGTTCACCACTTTTGAAATCTTTGTAAGAACATTTCTTAGCTCCGGATCCTCCGACATTACCAAGAGCGGCTAGACTAGCCTAGCGGCTTCAAAGAATGACTGCGGCCTCGGCCAGCAGCAGCAGCCCATCGCTTCCGTTCAACTCTTAAAGCATTAGCAATGCTATCATTCACCAATTTTTGAATTCTTTGCTTGGGTCATTTCAACTGTAGCTTTCTTGATTGCCATATCTTCTTCAAAACAAGAGGAAATGTGAGACGTAGCAAAATCCCATGTTAAAATATGCGCTCTAAGAGAGGTGATAAGAAATGATAAGTTTGAGGTTTTCTTTCAAAATAATCGACGGTTTCGAAAAGATGGGTTATGAGGTGTCGTAAGTGTTTCAAATGTATGATGGTTTAGTGACTTAATGTGTGAATAAAGTGTAACTCGACATGTTAGTGGTGAAACAAAGGAGTGAGAGTGACTTAGCCTATATAAAGGTTTATCTCGGTATTCAACGTTATCGGTGATGAGTCGATTGATGTGAAAATTGTGATAGGGAATGTCAAGGAATTCTCCACATTAGAGTATGAGGAAATGATAATGGGATGGGAATTTAAAGGCATCCATGTGACAATCGATGTGAAATGAAAGTGAATAACTCGAAAATGTTCGTATAAATCGCACGCAAAGTGAACATGCACGTATAATGAAATGATGAGATGCTATGATAATGTAGTTATAGTCTAGGGTCAATGATGCAACCTAGTTCTCTATAATCAAGCTCGATGCCAATCTGTCACACCCCAAATTACATTTTGCGGTGGAATGGAATTCACGGGATTGTTGTCATAGCATCACAATCACAGTTATATTGAGCGACCTAAAGTGTCGTTTGGAAAATACATCGTTTGATTTAATAAAATAATCGAGTTACAACATTGGTCCCAAAAGTTTACAAAGTTTGCGGAAATATAAATATATTACAAGTCCAAACGATGGTTTTAAAAGAAAGTGCCATAATGTACAATGATGTAAGTCGGCCTTGCGACTCAAAAGGTGGTTCCTTAACCATGCCATGATGATAATGCCTTAGATACCTGAGAATAAACATGCTAAAAAGGTCAACACAAAGGTTGAGTGAAATCCATAGGTTTAAGTAATTCGTTTGAACACAATAATCGTAGTGTGAGTTAATTGGTTTCACACTCATCGTTAAAAACAAAATCGTATTTATTTCACTAAGTTCATGACACCAAAGCGTAAACATCGCACCAATAAAAATTGGTAATCATCGTTTCATCGCCGCCCTAATAGGTAAACTTGCCAATTTACCTTAATGATTCAAATATAGTGCGCTCGATTTCCCCTAACTGGGTCAATAAGAGCGGGAGTGTTAATTCCAATAGGCCTATTCACAATATTCGCTCACCGCAAGTGACTAATGGTTCATGATGTAGGGACTTCGAACATGGCAAATACTTAGTGACAATAAAACATTCGGTTATAGCATACAGTTCAAAGCAGTTGTGTTCGATTAAAAATGTAGCATGTATCTCCCCCAAGAGTTTGTAAAACAGTTAAAAGAGTAAAAGTGGGGCTATGAACTCACTTGGACAATAATGCGATGGCAAAAGTGGATACACTGAGGTATAGCGTGAATCTCGAAAATGACCTATTATCAATGATATGATATGTCATGAGTTGCAATGTAATGTTATGCATGCACTTCATATGTTATTTATACCATTTGCGGGTTTTGAAAATATTACTCGTCGTCGAAAAATACTCTTTTGACGTCTTGACCCTTCAAAAATGACTTTACATGTTTTTACGTCAAAATGTCATCCTATAATGGTTTTATAATGATTTTTGGTGAAATTATCACTTTTCGTCGCAAAACAATGTCGTCGGAATTTTTATAAAAGTAACAAAAATGGCTTCGGAAAAGTAGTCGTAAAATGGTGTACGTCGATCGTTAGAGAACGAACTCGACGGTTTTGGAAAGTTTGTATCGATATCTAGAAGTTTCAGTTCAGGAGTTTTCGTCCAAAAGGTCTCGATCATAAAGATATCAAAGGCTATAGTTGGTGATTTTAGCTAATTGTGTGCAGAAAATAAGTTTCGGCCAATGTTTGAACATCCGTAAATAATTTACTATGACTCCGCTTGACAAACGGCTTTTGTTTTGAAAAATATGGCGGTGAACTTGATTTTACTAGAAGACACTTCGTTATAAAAGTTTTGCATCATAGTTAAAAGCGCCGCAAACATGGACGATATAGCTAATGAAATACTTGTTACGTCAAAAATAATATAGTTTTTCCGAAATTAATATTTACGGCAACTTGATGAAAACGTGCATATATTTGTCGTTTTAAATCCGTTTTCTACGTAAAATATGTCCTTAGCTTCGTATCGAAGTAAACTAATATATTTTTGACTAGTCGAAATAATTTGTGAAGCTTAAGGCTCATTTTTGACCCGAAATATGTAAAAACTGCATGCTGAATTTTTCAGAAAAATAAACATTTCGTCGTCAAACTTTAAAAATTCACCCCGGCTTCGTTATAACTCCGTTTTTATCCGTTCAAGCGGCCACGGATTCGTTTTAAAGTATATTTTCTAAATATTAAGGCCAAAACTTCGTACCAACAGTAGGTTTTTCCAGAAATTCGAAATAAGGACAGAACCTATTTATATAGTTATCGAAAATAGTTTTTCTTGGACCAAACCTATTCTAATCCCTTCAAATCAACTCCAAAGCTAATCTAATCCTACCATACACCTTCTTAGGGTGTCATGGGTTCCTAATCACCATCAAGACCAAAGAATACCATGGGAATATTTATAGGATGACCAATATGTATATATAACTCAATAAATCATGAAAATGGTATAAATCACATATTATGCATATAAGCTCCAAAAATGAAAAGAAACATATGAAATGACAAGGAAACATGAAAATGATAAAACATGCTTACAATTGAATATGATGAGGTTTAAGGACAAAGGGTTTTCCTAATCACTTGAGGTTTTATTGCAAAACCTATACAACAAGTGATACTAGTGTATAATAAAATCTTTGTCTTGAAAATAAAATTGTCTCTTCTTGGTCCTTGGCTGCAAGTGGAAGAGAAAAGAAGAAGCAAAATGGGTTTTGATCTTTGATATTATGTTAAGTATGAATATATTAGTTTAATTGTGTAAGACTTTGACTAGAGATATTTTGCAAACAAAACAATGACTCATCCCCTTGAGTCGGCAAGGGGTGTTAGTCATCACTTGGATATCTTTTTTTTTTCTAAATTGTGTATAAGTGTAAGTTAGTGTAAGTAAATTGAGAATATGAGGTAAGTTAAATACACATTTGAATATTTAGGGTAGCGTTAGATAAAAAATAACTTTTAACGGGTCAAGATAAAATAAATTGAGGTCATAAAAATCATAAAAATACATTTCTTACATAAGTTGAGTGAAATAATAATTATCGTGTCGAATTTAAGAAAATCGTCGTAATTATATAAATTTAACAATTTATATACAAAATAAATTTAAAACACTGGGTAACCTCATAATATTATTTTTATAACTTAATATGAGTATAAAAATATATCGGGATAATTTTTGGAAGTAACGGATCAATTGTTCAAAATAATTAGTTACGCGATAACGTTTATTAAATATAAAAAAAATTACGCGTTACATGTGAAATGAAATGTCGTGAATGTACTAATGAGATGCACATGATGTCAATGGAATGTAGACTGATCTTAGTCCATATGAAATGTACGTGATGTCATGATCATGAATTCGCCGCTAAACCTTTAAGGTTACGCGAATTTGAAACAAGTAAACCAAGTTTACTATAAATGTTGAAATAATGAGGCATAAATTGTGTCAAGAAATGACCTGAAAGTACGGGTTGTCACACTTTGGTAGCCTTATTTCCAACCTTATCCAAGTGAACACCCCTATTATCACCAACATCTTTATGAGCCGAATCTGAACCCCTAGTAGCAGGTATTCTCCTAAGAGGGCAATAATCGTCCTCATGGTTAAAAACATTACATTTAGAACACCGAGTTGGCCACCATTCATATTCGACTTCAAGAACTTCCGTATAATGACCCTTTCCCTTAGGCAACGGTATAGCAACCTCAATTGATTCCAAAACAGCCCTTCCAGCAGATAACTCAATTAGAACCGGTGCATAAGAATAACGACCCCAAGTATTACTACACATAGCTATAGTACCTGTATCCATACGTATAATACGACCAAGTTGTTGTGCAATCAAACCAATACCGAATTCAGAATATGTAATAGCAGGTACATTATGAATAAGAACCCATACCGATACCTTTGTAATGTTCTCCCTCTCCAACCTTGTATTAGGAACCCAAATCTTCAAGAAAATTGGATTCGATTTGATCAACCAAGGATCATACGCAAGCACATTATTCATACCCTCTTGAGTCTTGAATTTAAAAAGGAAGAAATCATTACGCAACATTACACACTCGAAGCCAAACTTACCCCACGCATGCTTAACATAATCTTCAATAATAGGAAAAGCTAAACGTTGCCCAAGGAAATAGCCGCATAACGTATTATCAAATTTAGAACTCATAACGTCAACAACGGCTAGGGGAATAACAACTTTAGCACCACCAATATTACACCCATCAGCTAGCCTTTCACCATTATCCTTAGACGTACCAACACTTGCAGCCCCCAAAGAGTCAGGTTCAACAACATTAGTAGACTTAGGAACATCAGATTTAGTACTAGCTAAACTTACCCCTTGTTGTATAGCAATGTTCGAATCAGAAACAATGGGACCATGATCACTAGGAAGAGCAAAACTCCCCGTTTTTCCACCCAAACCTGCACTTTTCAATATAGACTTCAATGGCTTACTCTTATTAGTGATAACCTTGCCATCGATATCATTAATCCTAGCAGCCAACCCACTAGCCTTATTAGACTTCTTACCATTCAGAAACCCTTCCATCTCTCTCAAAACCCACTTGAACTACGATTGACTTACAGCACCAAGAATCAGATGCACACGAATAATCCAAAACCCTAATACGGGTTACTTGCAAGGAGAAAATAAACCAAACCTAATTATGAGTTTAGATTAGAGTTACGTACCAGAAACCAAAACCAATGCGCACACAAAAACACGAAAACCCTAAGTTAGGGAATCGAATAGAATTAAAATAATGTGCATCAATAGTAAAGAATCGACCTTATATATGTAAAAGTTGATCCAAGAAACCGACTTTAAGAGTTAAGGGTAATAAGATGCGATTAAAGGAAAATAGAAAGCAATTAAACCCTAAGTAACGATTCTAATCAGAATCGACCCAACCCTAAAAAAACAAGCAGCAATTCCAGTAAACCAATGACAAACACAAAGTTTTATCACCAGGATAATCAATTCGATGCAGGAATTAAACGAATTAGGCCAGATTAAGAGGAAGAAACGATTTGGAATTATAAACCCTAAATCGGATTATTCACAAAACCGACCCAAGAAATCAAAGTTAAAATCAACCAACATGATTAATCAATGATAAACACGAATGTAAATCACTAGATTAACAAGAGGAATCAGAAAACAAGAGATCAAAGAACGATTTTAAGAAAAAACGATCTAACCTTACAAAACACTTATCTAAGCACTCACGTACTAGCAGAAGCTTGACGATAACATAACCCCTTAAAGCATTCTTATCCTAATCAAACTGGTTCTAATTAAAGATTGAGTATCAAACGAGTATTAAGCATCACATTAGTGTACTTTTAAATCACATTAATTACACTAAAACGAACAATCATAGTAAAGCTCGTCTTAAACCTGAATTTGTGAATAAGCACATAACGTAAATTTGAAGTTTAATTTGTTCAAAAGAGTGATTGCATTCATGAGTTAAACATTTTAACACTTCCAATTTGTGGAAAAACTTTGACCGGAATCTTGATCGGAAAAATTTGCGACAGTTTTGAGAGTAAGTATGTGAGTAAGATTTTGTAACTGGAAAAGAAAGCCTTATATAGGTTCTGGTTTGGTTATTTGATAGTTATAGTCCGTGAACCCATTTTAGTTTTCATTTTCAGTCCTTTTGATACTAGTTTTTTATTTTTGACATTTACAGTCCCTTAAGTTAGAAGATGTAACAAGATGAGTCCAAAACATGATAACATTTAAGATTTTGCAATTTTCCTTTTGAATGATGAAGAAAAGAGTGTGCAAGCTTCGATATTTTATGAAATTATTTTTTCCTTTCAAAATATGTTCATGTTTAAAAATTTTGTTAAAAATTAAGATTTAACTAGAACATATTTTGAAGATGGGAAGTTGGCACACTTTGAAAGATATATTTTTTTTTCTTTTTTTAATAAACAATAAATGAAGAATCTTTTTGAGTTTTATAGATTCTATATTTTTGCATTTTGTTTTTGAAAGATATATTTACAACAAAATTTGTTTCGGTGTTTGACGTTTTAAGAACGTTTGAGTAACTTTTCCAGATCTTCTGGAGTCAAACACCTCATACCAATTTGTTGGACTAACTCAGCAAATCTTGTGGGTGGCAAGGCTTTGGTGAATAAATTCGCCAATTGGTATTCAGTACCCACTAAGTATAATTCAACTGCACCCTTTTCGACATGCACTTTGATGAAATGATACCGAGAGCAATATGCTTTGACTTGGAATGTTGAACCGTGTTTGTGAGATTTCAATGGCACTCTTAGAGTAGTAGTACATTAGGATTTTGTTGAATACAAAGCCATAGTCCATAAGTTGTGATCTCATCTAAATTATCTGAGCATAGCATGCTGACAAGGCAACGTATTGTAACCACCGGTAAATTTCACCTTATATTAAATTAATATAATATTCTAATGAAAGAATACTTGTCCATTTTCTACGTCTATTTTTTTAAGATTAAACGTTATCAGTTTATCTGATCACAACAACCAACTAATGTGACTAATGTGACGTAAAATTTCATAAGATAAAATGACGGTTCTTTTCTGATTCGAATTATTACCCTCTGAACGTTTTCCTTCATTTCTGTCTATTTAACGAGAAGTTATCTCGTAAAACATGAAAACTACATATAACGCGTACCAACACCGCATAATTAAGGGTTTAGATTCGATAACTATTATTCGGAGTCAATAATTTTGCTTTTTATATTACTATTATAAAAACACTTCCAGAATTATATTTTTCACATTTACGAAACTGTGATACCGCGTTTACACCTTGGCTCAACGGAACACGAAATACCCGATATGATAATAAAAACAAAATCTCAAATCTTATCATACTACTACACCGCCTTTTATACATATACAGATAAAGATAGATCATATCTATCATTCAAGATAGATCATATCTATCATTCTAACCCTCTCACACCTCCTTCCATCTCTCTCCTTTCTCTGCCAAACCACCTCCCAACTGACCACTATGAAACCGCCATCACCACTTCACGTCACCACGACCATCATCATCATCATCATGATCAAGACGAGAAGGGTTTGTAGTTGCTTGGGGTTAGATGTTATAATAGCTTCTCATTTGGTTAAGAGTGAACCACCACAACCGCCACATCACCTTTCTCACCTTTTTCCTCTCTTTGTTTTCTTGGTAAGTCGACACACCAAGATTTATCTTCGTTAACTTTTATTCAATCGATTATCAAAACAACTTGTAAGGTTTTCGTGGACCAGAATCGAATTAAAAACGTTTTGACAAGTTATTCGTGTGGTGAAAATCGATTCAAAGGGTGTTTGTTTAATTCGAGGGTATTTGTTTGATTCGGTCGAGAAACGAGTTGGTTTTAAAATCAGATTATTAATAGGTCGTGACCCGTTTTCGTCACAACTTAGTCTCATAATCTGTGAATAACCCGTTCTGGTTTTGGGACCATAACCTTTATTATTGTTGTCATGTTTGGATTAGCTTTTTAGCACATTTTTACAAGTTATGATTAGTTTGATTCTGGTTCAGCAACGACCCACAAGGGGGTGTTTGTTGCCCTCGGTTTACAGCCTTCACTAGCTTAAACAAGGGTGCGTTTGGCTTGGTTGCTTTGACTCACACCACAACCCATCATAGGGTACGTTTGGTTTTAATTGTTTAGGTTAAAAATTACACCACGGGGTGTGTTTGTTGGTTCGGTTTAACTCAGAAAAACAGTAGCGAGAGGGTGTGGTTTGGTTCAATATAACGAGACACCCAAGAGGGTGCCTATTTTAGTTATTACTTTCGGTGTCAAACACCCGCGAGGGGTGTGTTTTATGTTCGTTTCGAGTGAGAAAGCTACTAGGGTGGGTTGCTTAAGCTTATTTTCCAACTCCTTTCCAGTAGTAAGATCACTTATTATTAGTTTGTAAGATATAAAAGCTAAGGGTCGTTTGTTTTGCTTCTGTCGGTCACAGCCTCAAGAGGGTGTTTGTTGCGTGCTTCAACCCACACCAAAGGGTGTGCTTGGTTTGTTGCTCTCGGTTCCCGGAGGGTGTGCTTGTTTGTTTTGACTTCGATTATCGACCCACACCAAGGCCTAACTAGGGTGCACTTGAAGTGTTTGTTACCTGCTGTCACAGCCCACCCAAAAGGGTGTTTATTTTTGCGTGTCACAGCCCCAACAATGGGTGTTTGTTTGCTGCATTGCAGCCCCAACAGGGGGTGTTGACTCTGCATATTTCAGCCCAACAGGGGTGTTTTTATATGCTTATTTTAGCCCCAAAAAGAGCGCGTTTTGTTGCTGATTTTTCTGCACAAAAACTACATTTGGAGCTGCTGATTTCAGCCCCTAAATGGTGCGTTTTGTTGCTGATTTTTCTGCACAAAAACTACATTGGGAGCTGCTGATTACAGCCCCTAAAGAGTGCATTTTACTTGCTTATTTTTCTGCACAAAGGGTGCACTTGGAGCTGTTGATTTCAGCCCCAAAAGGGTGCGATTTGTTGCTTATTTTCTGCACTTAGGGTGCGCTTGGGTTTGCTTATCTGGTTCACCAACACAACCCACTTAGGGTGTTTGGTTTTGGCTGTTTTCAGTCACATTGGGGTGCGGTTTGTATTGTAGAATTACTAGGCCAAGCCCACTTACAAAAATTAAAAAAGGGTTTGTTTGCTTATAATTTAATTATTGTGCGTATTATCTATATTGTAAATTATAACTTATATGTAATATTGAAATACTTAGCCACCATAATATATTGTTGAACATATGGTTATCGGTAAGTTTTGGACATTTAAGATTGACATTAGATATCGGGTTACCATAATACTTAGCGGGCTAATATTAGACATATATTAGACATAACGGATTTGGACATATTAGACTTGTGACAAACATAAGATATCGGACTCGTAACGGATTATATATATTGGACACTACATATACTTAATATAAGACATTGGACTTATATTGAACAAGGTTATTAGACTAATATTGAATTAATATTATTTGGACTATATAATCGGATATTTTTGGATATGTTGGATTATTATTCTCGTGATAGACTCATGATGAACTTAAGATATCTGACTAAGAACATTGGACGCATTGAACTTGAATTAGATTTAAGTTGGACTATTATCGGGATAGAGCCCAAGTGACTTGCCTTTTGACATATTTTCTTGTCGTTATCTTCTCGCCTAGAATTCACCGTCAATACTTTTGTGACTCGCTTTCTTGAGAGATGTTTATTCTTTTATTTCATAATATATATATATATATATATATATATATATATATATATATATATATATATATATATATATATATATATATATATGGGAATATATTAGCTACAATTTTTGTATATATATATATATATATATATATATATATATATTTATTATGCTTTAGTGTGAGTTGTACTTTGAGTCCTGTGATTTCATACCACCACACGAATGATGAAACTAAACATTTTACAAACGTTGATACGAGACTTCCACGAAAACTAAAACATATTATCTTTTGAAACTCATACGCATCGATTACTATTTGCGTATCATATTATGAGACAAGCTCATATCTATTAGGTTATGCCGATCCCGTATCGTTGTGTTATGCTTCTTTATAGTGTTCTACCATACTTCTTGACACCGTTGCATTACTTATGTCACTACACTCTAAGGTGAGTTCATGGCCCCTATTTTCAATTATTTTGCACTACTTTTGAGGAAGATACATGCTTAACTATTTACATATTACTGTGAGTTCGTAGCCCCACTCTTTCTAGTTTAATTGTTTTGTAACTCTTTGGGGGAAATACATGCTCAACTGCTTGATTTTTACTTTCATTAGTACTCTAAACTTTTACATGTTACTATGAGTTCATAGTTCTACTTTATATGTTTATGCTGCAAAACCGAACACAAGTATTTTTCTGTATCTATTATGGGTGCTAGCAACACGGCCCACTGTTATGGGTGCCTAGCAACACAACCCACTGTATCTGTTATGGGTGCTAGCAACACGACCCACTGTTATGGGTGCCTAGCAACACAACCCACTGTATCTGTTATGGGTGCTAACAACATGGCCCACTGTTTCTGTTATGGGTGTATACCAATGTAGCCCACTGTTTCTTAAACTTGAAACTTGTGTTCAACTGATTATTATACAAACACTATGAATTCACTCAACATTTGACCCGGTTAGGGTAAAACAAACAAACTATCTTTTGTGATTGACCCGGTTAGGGCAAACAAACGAATTACTTTTATGATTGACCCGGTTAGGGCAAACAAACGAATTACTTTTGTGATTGACCCGGTTAGGGCAAGCAAACGAACTATGGGTGTATAATAACATAACCCACTACTATTTTATCAATATTTGTAATTATTACTAATATTCACTCAAACTTGAAACTATTTAAATCAACTGTTATACTCATATTATATTTTAGCAATGGGTTGTAAACACACAGGTTGCAAGTTTTGTATGGGCGGGATTGGCAACTGAGTGGATTTACAATGCCTTTGCTGTGTGAATATTCTTTATAGACTTTTCAACTTATTTGCAACAAACGCTATGAACTCACCAACCTTTGTGTTGACACTTTTAGCATGTTTATCTCAGGTCCATAATGAACGAGGCTGGCACGGAGGAGCACGGATACTCAAGAAGGCTATAAATTTTATTATCATTCGAAACCTTATTTAATAAACTACGAAACTACTGGGACCACATTTTGTAAACTCTGATATTCGAATGATAAATCTTTTAAAACGACTCAATTAGAGTTCGTTTTTTTTTTTGTTATAACTGTTGTGCCATGAAGTAACACCCAGTTTGAATTCCGTTGCGTATCACGAATTTAGGAGTGTTACATATTGGTATCAGAGCCACAGTTATAGAGAAACGGGTCTAGTTGAGACCTGAACTATAACCACTTTTATAAACAAAACATTTTATAGCCTTACGCTCTCCGTGCCTTCCATCCTCCAGACGATTATGTGACTTCTAGGCATGTTTATGCTACACGACATATTAGTATATTAAGATATACACATTCGACATACTTTCGATCACTTTATATAAACAATGGACAGAACATATCTGCGTACGCCTATTCTTGGGCATTACGGCACAACCACATTTTCCCGATCATGTACTTACTCGTACATTTGTGAGACGCGAAATATTTCACTCATTCACTAAAACACTTAAACTAGCGAACGTTGTGCCATTTTGAACTAATGGTCTCTATTATTCCCTCAAACACTGTGAGTGATACAGTGATCTCTAAACTTTTCACGACCGTATGTAATATTGTTTTACATGAAACTCGTCACAGTCTATCGATTTCCCTGCTAGAAATACAAGATATGAGATTGCTAAGGAACAAACTGATTCATCATCTACAAAAGCTGGAGTTCAGCAACCTTCTCTCCATTCATCAAGTTTCCTTTTGAAACTTTCATTGTTAAAAGTATATGATTCTAGCCTAGCGTGGACTATTTTGCTTTTCCACGCGTATCTGCTTTATTCGCTCATGCTACACACTCATACTACATACTTAAGATTGATTATTATGTACATATAAACTTATACTACCTTCTATATAAACACTGTACTATCACAACCACCGAACGTCATACGAGTCGATTAGTCCGAGCATTACATTATTACTCCTAAATTATACATAGCATATACACCTATGTCTAATTCAGGAAGAATCATGTGATGATGGGAGTAGTAGTCTCAAATGTGTAAGCAATTCTATGACCGAGCCAAATTTTCAAAAGACCCATTACTCAAACCGATTTAGCCTAATCCGATGACAGTTCTTATTTGATGAGTTATGAGATTAAGTAAATTTCGGTTACCTAAAGGTCTTTTGATGGTTATGCTCGAGAATGGGTGATCAGTGCAAAACCGTCAAGTTTTCTCACGCGAGCTGATCACTTGTGAATGACCAGCCGTAAGGAACTTAAAACACTCACACACCAATTACAATGAAGATCGGGAGAGTATAGTGTTTCCCAGTCGTTAAGTCCCAACAAGTCGTGCGAGAATAGTCAAACGTGTAGTGATCGGAGGATTTGAACGGAAAAGGATTGTGGTTGATTTATACCTAAAGAAAGCCCATAAACTACAGGGGCTTAAATGCAAATTAAAGAAAGTTAAAAGATAAAAATATTAAATAAACGCTATCACTATATTTAAAATGATGTTTTTGTTTTATGTTTTATAAAACCGAATTAAAACTACGTAACGCATAAATAAAAGCGTGAAACTTACACAATATTAATCCTAAAAATATGAAAATGATATTTTACAATCCTAATGATAAAAGAAAATTTATAGAAAAGAAAATTATTTTATAACTAATTATCTAATTATTATTAATTAAAACTAAATTTAACTATTTAATAATAACCTAAAATACAAGAAATTAAGAAATAAAGCTAGAAAAATAAAATTATGAAATGGAAAAGTCTAAAATATCAAAATAGAATTTTCAAAACTATTTTTGTTTTTTTCGATTATTTTCTATTTTTATGAATTTTAAACTATTAAAACTAATTAAATTACTAAAAATTACAAAATAAACTATGAAAAATCTGGAAAATTACTTTTTTACTTTTTATATTTATCTAAACCTAAGAAAAATGAAAACTTATTTTTTGAACCTTTTCTGAATTTTTTGTATTAAAGGCTAATTAAAAATGCTTAAAAACTACTTTAAATTAAGAAAAATAGCAAATCAACTTAGAAAAATCTGAAAATTTCAGGAAAACTCTAAAATGATGTACTGAATCTAGGAAAATTGGAAGAACAAGTGCTTATGTGTGGAATTATGGAACTGATGTGCAAAGGCTTATTGAAATAAGCACTAGAATAAGCAAATGGACACCAAAAGCTACCAAACTGATATGGAAGCTACAATAAGCTAAAATTGACCAAATGCAATCGAAATCAACAAGCTCTAACCACTGGATGGCAAGCTTGATCGATTGATGATATGAGATTTAAGCTAAAGACAGTTCTAGGGGCTACTTCAAGCCAAGAAATAAGCACCTAGATAAGTCAACATGAAAACCAATAATGTGAACCTAAACTAGACCGGTTGGGAATGTCCAAACCAAATACTAGACCTTGGTGAGCCAAGGTGAGCCTACACAAGCTCGCAAAGACTTTCAAGCCCCTGTGCGATCAACAATTGTTCTCGCAGACAGGCACATAAGCCCTCATTGACAAGGCTTATTGAGACTTCTAAAATTTGATAAAATTCAACTAAAATGACAATAAGAAAGGGGACCGGTGAACTTTTAAAAGCTACAAGTTTCATTAAATTTGACTCGAAATGAGTTCACTAAAAATCTCCCTAGCTTGGCTCAAAACAGGTTTTGCAAATGTTGACTTTTGATGAAGAAGTGGACAGTTGACTAAACTGAGTTTTGATCCAGATTTAAGGATTGAAAATGATGTAAAGTGATGAAATGAAGTTACTGAAAGCTATGTTTCTCAATTCTAAACACAAATCAACTTTTTATTATTGCACAATCTCAACAGTTAATCATATAAGACAGTTTACAAGTGAGTTTGACTTTGGAGCTTATGCAGGCTCATTTTGATAACTGAAATGGGCTCAAATGAGTTGAACAATCATGAAACAACAGGAACTCAACACTGAATGAACCTAAACCATATTTTAAACATCAAATCCAAACACCATTTTTTGAACTGATAAGCACTCAAGACTGAGCTATAAACTAAACTAGCTAAAGCTATAGATCAAACTGAACTTACATGACCAAATTGCAACTATTTAAGCAGGTTTGCACTAATGGTTACCACAGATACAAGTTCAAGCATAATATGCTAAATGAAGAAAACTGAAAATGAGACAGACACTTACAACTGTCCAGCTGGTGTAGCAGGCTAAAAACCAAACCCAATCTACTCTATCTTAGTCAAATACAACCCAAAGCACCACTGCATCAACCACATTTCCAATTCCAAACCTGTTTGACCCATTTTCTCTTCACTGTTGACTTTTGTTGACCACAAGTGAAAATACTTGAATCTGCTTCCAAAGCTTATCAAAAGCTTTAATAAGCTTGGATAAACATGTTTGAACTTTCAAAGAAGCTAATAGAAGCTTGTAACTAAGAAATGAAACTGAAAATTGCAACAATAACTTGAAATTTTGAAATATAAGTGAAACCTTAAATTAGTACTTGAAATGAGTTTATAATGATTAAGTGGCATATGTTTATTACACTGAAGCTTAAAATCACATCTTAAAACATTAATTAAGCTAACTACATAAAAAACGACATACAAAGGAATTTTTAAAACTAACTACTCCTGTTTTGCTTCTTATCTCTTCCTTTTTATAGCTCCAAAAGCTTCCACGTGTCCTCTAGATCCAATCCCACCACACTTGAGAGCCAATGGGAGAGTAGAAGTCATTTTGGCCATTTGATGATTTTGGCGGGAAACATGTATTTTGACCTCTGTTGACCTTTAGACTGCAACTAGGGGGGGGTGAGAGGTGTGATGATGAGGGGTTGATGTGGAAGAGATAAGGGGGGCTGAGGTGATGGGAGAGTGGGTTGCAGGCAATTGGTCCAGTGGGGAAGAAGGAAACACAGTGTATGGTGGGAAAGGAGAGTTTGACTGGGTTTGACCGGGGGGTCAAAACAGAGTGACAGGGGTCAAATGGTGTACATGGCAGGGTCATGGGATTTGACAAGGACCAAGGTTTAAAGAGTATTAATGACAAGGACCTAATGTGAAATTTAAATATACAAGGACCAATCTCATCAATTATGCAAAGTTGTTCCAAGGGCTAAAAGTGACAATCTCCAAAAGTACAAGGACCATTTTGACATTTTCAATTTTCCGAGGACCAAACTTGACATTTTATGAAAGTTCGTGGACCTTTTCGCCATTTAACAAAAGATTTATTCGAGGACCATTTTGACAATTTAGAATATTTCGTGGACCTTGAATAACATTTTTCTTTATTTAGATTTACCAGGACTGCTTTTGACAACTTTTGAAACTTGGGGACTAAAGCGCCAATTATGCAAACTTTATACGCTTTTCACCGATTTTGATATTTTGCATTTAAAACACATAAAACACTTATTTGTGATATTTTTATCATTTTGATGCATTTCGAGTGTTTTCGGATGTTTTGCGCTTAAATGGTACAAAATGATGAGTATTTAGACACTCATCAATCCCCACACTAAGATATTGCTAGTCCCTAGCAATGTTTTAAGAAAAATTAATGGATTTTATCTCTTTACCAAAAGCCATTACTTCGGAGTAGCCAAATGTTTCAGCTCAAGTAAGAACCTTGGTACACCGATAACCAAATGATTTTGAGCAAATCATCGACTTTCAACGGATTTGATTTGTCTTTACCGAAGCCGCTTGCTCGGACTAGCCAACTCTTAGATAAATTATCAATATTATCTTTGGTGAGTGATTACCAATTATGGTTTTTCCATCGCCTTTACCACAAGCCAAAACTTGCGGGCTAGCCAACTCTTCACTTTTAAGGATATGGTGAGTGAATACCATACAATTTTGGGCAAATTGCAAGTCGTCAACGGATTTGAGACATCTTTACCAAGAGCCGCTTGCTCATGGATTAGCCAATCCTTATGTGGGTTAGACATGGTGGACTGATTACCATTTGTTGTGTTTAGTACATAGTACTTCCACTAAAAAATTTTTAAAATTTGGCCATTTTGGGGAAAAAGGGACTAAAGGGTACATTTATGATCAAAATTCGCTGAATTTCCCCACACTTAGAAATGAATATTGTCCTCAATATTCAAAGTACCGCCGTTATGCCGAAACTTAGAACGTAAAAGATAACATTACTAGCTAAGTGTAGAAACACAACAATTATTCTCTTTTTAATATTTACAATTTTCATTCATTTTTAGATCTATATACAACATGTGGGGCATCTCCCCACACTAGGGTGGTACACACGGGTGAAAACCCATGTTAAGTTATCGTTTTTATTACCGAGTCGCTAGCTTGACTCGACCTCGAATTAATTGGTTCATGGGAAGTAAGTGGAAGAGACAATCTCCATCGGACTTTCATTCAAGATGTTTGGATAAACATTGAAGTACGTGAAAGTTCCACACCGATGAGATATGACATGACATGACCCGGCTCACAAATGGTACATGGAAATGCCTGGGTCAAAGATAATGTCTTCATTCCCGAAGGAGAAACGGGAACGAGAAACCACACCATCCGTGAAAAATGGAATAAAGATGTGCATCACAATGCAATCCCATTCTTCATTAGTGAGGAGCAAATCACCATTTGTTATATTTTTAAGCTTAGACTTGAAGCTTGTATGGTGATTTGCAACAAAATTTCTGGGAGGGGGAGCTGGAAACGGTTCTTCAATCAACAGATTTTCAAGAAAGAGGATGTCTCCTCCGAATCATAGTAAGTATTGTCAATTCTCGTTGGAATTGACTCATCACTAAGAAAAGCATCGACCTCCTTCCAAAGTTGTCATCTTCCTCATCCGGAGTGAGAGAAGGAATGGAAGAGTCGAAATGGGACAAGAAATGAGTGGATGATCATTATATAGGAGATTTCTAGTTTCTCCAAGATCGGCTTCAAATCAAAGAGATCATCGCCACTTTCGATGAAAGTGGATCGATGTGAGTGAGTTCATCGGTGAACTCCTCAAGAAGAGGATCGACCGTGGAAGTGATGCCTCAACATACTCAATGTCTTCATAAGAAGCACAATCGTCGCTAAGATCGGAGAAAGTATCAAAATGATCTTTGAACACTCAAGAGGAAAAGGGATATCACACATATGAATGAAGTTCCCCGTGACTCTCGGGATTGGGACAAGGTTCTCAACACTAGACTTTATGAATTCGTCCGATTCCTTTTCGTGAACAGTGTCAAGATGCTCATCCCCATGTTCGAGAGTGAGTGGGAGCTTGGTGTGATAGCGCTTGTTTGAGATGGAATCTCAACCGGGATATCAACCGACCGAGGGAGTTTAGAAGGACTAGCATACATATGTTTTATACTTTCCATTTGTTCTTTCGCTAGTAATTCCATCATAGTCTTTTCTCCCGAGCTTTCATGGAAGGAATTTCAACCGATGAACTTGATGAACCCGCACAAAGTTGACTAATATCAAGGGTAACTTCATCATCATCGTCATCGAATGAAACGGAATCGAGAGCTAGATTTGGTCGCTTTTTCTTTTGCAATTGATTCCCTAATAGATTTTCAAAGGCAATCTTGGAATCTAATTTAGCAAATCCGTTCTTGCCTAACAAAACTTCCATGGATTTACGATTTGGATTATCTTGGGATGTTTACATTCCTTCAAATCTTTCACTAAATCCAAAAGATCAAGGAGAAGATTTTGAGGAAGTGGCTCAGCCGAGGTGGTGCCCGATTCACTTGGTACCGTAGAGGTTGGTCATGATACGAAGAGTCGTAATTGTTACAAGGAAATGGATTCCTTGTTTGACAATCGAGCTAGAGTGAGGACCTCCACAATACTCACAACAAGAAACCGATGTGGTCGTAAGTCATATGTGTTGTAGTCATAATTGTTATCGTGAACCCGCTCATAGACAAGCGTGTTTCCGATTGACAATCGAATCAGAGTGTGAACCACCACAAGACTCACAACAAGAAATCGCCGAGTCTCACAAAGGTGGTAGCCGATGGAATAAATCGGTTGTGTTATGGTAGGAATAGGGATCCCGGTTATAGATGCACCCGCTTCCCGATTCCACCATGCTACAACCGGGGCAATTGCCACCATTATAAGGACCACCACACCATTGACAACCAAGAGGGTGAGGATAAGACATAGAAAGAATCAAAGGTTTACAGAGGGGTTGGGATGAAGAATCAAAGATATGAGAGGTAAAGATGGATATTTTGGTATTTTTGAAAACATGATGTAAAACAAAGAATGAAAATCTTTTGGGTTTTGATTTTATAGATGATATAAACATAGAGTGATGTCAAATCACTAACTGCTAAACGAAGACTATTAGCATCGCTCCCCGGCATGCGCTAAAATTTGATCGGCAAAACCGCTAAGTTTTCTCACGCGAAATGATCACTTGTGAATGACCAGCCGTAAGGAACTTAAAACACACACACCAATTGCAATTTAGATCGAGAATACAGTGGATTCCCGGTCGTTAAGTCCCAACGAGTGCGAGAATAGTCAAACGATGTAGTGATCGGAGGATTTGAACGGAAAGGATTGTGGTTGATTTATACCTAAAGAGAAAGCCCATAAACCACGGGGCTTAAATGCAAATTAAAGAAAGTTAAAAAGATAAAAAAATATTAAATAAACGCTATCACTATATTTAAAATGATGTTTTTGTTTTTATGTTTTTATAAAAACTGAATTAAAAACTACGTAACGTACAAATAAAAACGTGAAACTTACACAATATTAATCCTAAAAATATGAAAATGATATTTTTACAATCCTAATGATAAAAGAAAATTTATAGAAAAAGAAAATTATTTTTATAACTAATTATCTAATTATTATTAATTAAAAACTAAATTTAACTATTTAATAATAACCTAAAATACAAGAAATTAAGAAATAAAGCTAGAAAAATAAAATTATGAAATGAAAAGTCTAAAATATCAAAATAGAATTTTCAAAACTATTTTTGTATTTTTTCGATTATGTTTCTATTTTTATGAATTTTAAACTATTAAAACTAATTAAATTACTAAAATTACAAAATAAACTATGAAAAATCTGGAAAATTACTTTTTTACTTTTTATATTTATCTAAACCTAAGAAAAATGAAAACTTATTTTTTGAACCTTTTCTCGAATTTTTGTATTAAAGGCTAATTAAAATGCTTAAAACTACTTTAAATTAAGAAAATAGCAAATCAACTTAGAAAAATCAAAATTTCGGAAAACTCTAAAATGATGTAATCGAATCTAGGAAAATTGGAAGAACAAGTGCTTATGTGTGGAATTATGGAACTGATGTGCAAAGGCTTATTGAAATAAGCACTAGAATAAGCAAATGGACACCAAAAGCTACCAAACCGATATGGAAGCTACAATAAGCTAAAATTGACCAAATGCAATCGAAATCAACAAGCTCTAACCATCGGATGGCAAGCTTGATCGATTGATGATATGAGATTTAAGCTAAAGAGGTGCTGGGGCTACTTCAAGCCAAGAAATAAGCACCTAGATAAGTCGAACATGAAAACCAATAACAGAACCTAAACTAGACACGGTTGGGAATGTCCAAACTAAATACTAGACCTTGGTGAGCCAAGGTGAGCCCCGCACAAGCTCGCAAGACCCGCCAAGCCCACAGTGGGTCAGCGAAGGTTCTCAGACAGGCACATAAGCCCTCATTGACAAGGCTTATTGAGACTTCTAAAAATTTGATAAAATTCAACTAAAATGACAATAAGAAAGGGGACCAGCTGAACTTTTAAAAGCTACAAGTTTCATTAAATTTGACTCAGAAATGAGTTCACTAAAAATCTCCCTAGCTTGGCTCAAAACAGGTTTTGCAAATGTTGACTTTTGATGAAGAAGTGGACAGTTGACTAAACTGAGTTTTGATCCAGATTTAAGGATTGAAAATGATGTAAAGTGATGAAATGAAGTTACTGAAAGCTATGTTTCTCAATTCTAAACACAAATCAACTTTTTATTATTGCACAATCTCAACAAGATTAATCATATAAGACAGTTTACAAGTGAGTTTGACTTTGAGCTTATGCAGCTCACTTTGATAACCGAAATGGGCTCAAATGAGTTGAACAATCATGAAACAACGTGAACTCAACACCGAATGAACCTAAACCATATTTTAAACATCAAATCCAAACACCATTTTTGAACTCGATAAGCACTCAAGACCGAGCTATAAACTAAACTAGCTAAAGCTATAGATCAAACCGAACTTACATGACCAAATTGCAACTATTTAAGCGTGTTTGCACTAATGGTTACCACAGATACAAGTTCAAGCATAATATGCTAAATGAAGAAAACGAAAATGAGACAGACACTTACAACTCATCCAAATGGTGTAGCAAAGCTAAAACCAAACCCAATCTACTCTATCTTAGTCAAATACAACCCAAAGCACCATCCGCATCAACCACATTTCCAATTCCAAACCTGTTTGACCCATTTCTCTTCATCGTTGACTTTTGTTGACCACAAGTGAAAATACTTGAATCGCCCAAAGCTTATCAAAAGCTTTAATAAGCTTGGATAAACATGTTTGAACTTTCAAAGAAGCTAATAGAAGCTTGTAACTAAGAAAATGAAACCGAAAATTGCAACAAGAATTTGAAATTTTGAAATATAAGTGAAACCTTAAATTAGTACTTGAAATGAGTTTATAATGATTAAGTGGCATATGTTTATTTATCAAGCTTAAAATCACATCTTAAAACATTAATTAAGCTAACTACATAAAAACGACATACAAAGGAATTTTAAAACTAACTACTCTGCTTTTGCTTCTCTCTTCCTTTTATAGCTCCAAAAGCTTCCACGTGTCCTCTAGATCCAATCCCACCACACTCGAGAGCCAATGGAGAGTAGAAGTCATTTTGGCCATTTGATGATTTTGGCGGAAACATGTATTTTGACCTCTGTTGACCTTTAGACCGCAACTAGGGGGGTGAGAGGTGTGATGATGAGGGGTTGATGTGGAAGAGATAAGGGGTGAAAGTGATGGGAGAGTGGGTTGCGTGCAATTGGTCCAGTGGGAAGAAGGAAACACGGTGTATGGTGGGAAAGGAGAGTTTGACTGGGGTTTGACCTAGGCAGTCCAAAACAGGAGTGACAGGGGGTCAAAATGGTGTACATGGCAGGGGTCACATGGGATTTGATAAGGGACCAAGGTTTAAAGAGTATTAATGACAAGGACCTAATGTGAAATTCTGAAATATACAAGGACCAATCCTGTCAATTATGCAAAGTTGTTCCAAGGGCTAAAAGTGACAATCTCCAAAAGTACAAGGACCATTTTTGACATTTTCAAATTTCCAGGGACCAAACTTGACATTTTATGAAAGTTCAGGGACCTTTTCTGCCATTTAACAAAAGATTTATTCGAGGACCATTTTTGACAATTTAGAATATTTCAGGGACCTTGAATAACATTTTTCTTTATTTAGATTTACCAGGGACTGTTTTTGACAACTTTTGAAACTTGGGGACTAAACCGCCAATTATGCAAACTTTATATCGCTTTTCACCGATTTTGATATTTTTGCATTTAAAACACATAAAACACTTATTTGTGATATTTTTATCATTTTGATGCATTTCGAGTGTTTTCAGATGTTTTTGCCAGTTTAAATGGTACAAAAATGATGAGTATTTAGACACTCATCAATGGGAAAGTTTGCCTCATCAAACAACGAGCATATCACGAGTATACCTACTTTAGGTATTTGAAAGGTTTATCGAACCTCGATTAAATATAGCCTAGTCACCTATATTTAATCTAGGGACAGTTGAACATGGCTTGACTACCTATGTTCAACTTAAAGTTTTCAAATACTGGGAATAGTTGTACCAGGGTTATGTCTAGATTGATTCTCTACTTGATTTTTCAAAAATCACAAAATTTGTGAATGTAAATAACTTATGTGTATTCATCAGATTAAACACAGTAACAAAATGAACTCTTACCATATCCCTCACCACGTAAAGTCAGTCTACGCCGATTGCTAGGACCACGAGTTGAGTAAGAATCGCCAATAAAAATCGAAAATTTTCTTCTTCTACAACATTGACATAGTAAGTAGCTGCTACTACGAAATACACAACCGCAACAATGGTAATAAAATGCGGCAGTCCGAAGTGTTAAAAATGGCGTGTTCATACAAACAAAAGTAGCCGTTGGGTTACTATTCTCGACTGTTGGTTGTTATTGTTCACTGGTTACTATTCACCTTGAATCAGAAGAAGTATTTATCCGATAAAAAAAAACTCGTTACACTACTAAGAAGAAATTCAGGACAATGACAAATTACACCTTATTTCAAAAACGACAAGTTGAAATACATCACTAGTTATCTCATAAAACCACATTTATTCGTCAACATCGTTTCAACATCTAACACGGAATGAATCTCGGACGAGATTCTATTTAAGGGGTGAGATCAGAACCACCGTAAATTTCACCTTGTATTAAATTAATATAATATTCTAATGAAAGAATACTTGTCCATTTTCTACGTCTATTTTTTTTAAAGATTAAACGTTATCGCTTATCCGATCACAACAACCAATAATGTGACTAATGTGACGTAAAATTTCATAAGATAAAATGACGGTTCTTTTCGATTCGAATTATTTCCTCTCGAACGTTGCTCATTTCATCTATTTAACGAGAAGTTATCTCGTAAAACATGAAAACTACATATAACGCGTACCGACACCGCATAATTAATGGTTTAAATTCGATAACTATTATTCGGAGTCAATAATTTTGCTTTTATATTACTATTATAAAAACACTTCCAGAATTATATTTTCACATTTACTAAACTGTGATACCGCGTTTACACCTTAGCTCAACGGGACACGAAATACCCGATATGATAATAAAAACAAAATCTCAAATCTTATCCTACTACTACACCACCTTTTATACATATACAGATAAAGATAGATCATATCTATCATTCTAACCCTCTCACACCTCCTTCCATCTCTCTCCTTTCTCTGCCAAACCGCCTCCCAACTGACCACTATGAAACCGCCATCACCACTTCACGTCACCACGACCATCATCATCATCATCATGATCAAGACGAGAAGGGTTTGTAGTTGCCTTGGGGTTAGATGTTATAATAGCTTCTCATTTGGTTAAGAGTGAACCACCACACCGCCACATCACCTTTCTCACCTTTTTCCTCTCTTTGTTTTCTTGGTAAGTTGACACACCAAGATTTATCTTCGTTAACTTTTATTCAACTCGATTATCAAAACAACTTGTAAGGTTTTCGTGGACCAGAATCGAATTAAAACGTTTTGACAAGTTATTCGTGTGGTGAAAATCATATTCAAAGGGTGTTTGTTTAATTTGAGGGTATTTGTTTGATTCGGTTGAGAAACGAGTTGGGTTTAAAACCCAGATATTAATAGGTCGTGACTGCTGGCCACAAATTAGTCTCATAATTTGTGAATAACCCATTCGGTTTTGGGACCATGACCTTTATTATCGTGGTCATGTTTGGATTAGCTTTTAACTCATTTTTACAAGTTATGATTAGTTTGATTCTCGGTTCAAGAATGACCCACAAGAGGGTGTTTGTTGCCCTCGGTTTACTGACTCTTCACTAGCTCAAACAAGGGTGCGCTTGGCTTGGTTGATTTGACTCACACCACGACCCATCATAGAATACGTTTGGTTTTAATTGTTTTAGTTAAAAATTACACCACGGGTGTGTTTGTTGGTTCGGTTTAACTCGTAAAAAGCAAGAATGGTAGGGTGTGGTTTGGTTCAATATAACGAGACACCCAAGAGGGTGCCTATTTTAGTTATTACTGGGTCAAACACCCGCGAGGGTGTGTTTTATGTTCGCTTCGAGTGAGAAAGCTACTAGGTGCGTTGCTTAAGCTTATTTTCCAACTCATTTCCGTAGTAAGATCACTTATTATTAGTTTGTAAGATATAAAAGCTAAGGGTCGCTTTTTTTGCTTCATCGGTCATGACCTCAAGAGGGTGTTTGTTATGTTACAACCCACACCAAAGGGTGTGTTTAGTTTGTTGCTCGGTTCACACCACCCGGAGGGTGTGCTTGTTTGTTTTGACTTTGTTATCGACCCACACCAAGGCCTAACTAGGGTGCACTTGAAGTGTTTGTTACCTGCTGTCACAGCCCACCCAAAAGGGTGTTTATTTTTGCGTGTCACAGCCCCAACAATGGGCGTTTGTTTGCTGCATTGTAGCCCCAAAAGGGGGTGTTGACTCTGATATTTCAGCCCAACAGGGGTGTTTTTATATGCTTATTTCAGCCCCAAAAAGAGCGCGTTTTGTTGCTGATTTTTCTGCACAAAAACTGCATTTGGAGCTGCTGATTTCAGCCCCTAAATAATGCATTTTGTTGCTGATTTTTCTGCACAAAAACTACATTGGGAGCTGCTGATTTCAGCCCCTAAAGAGTGCATTTTGCTTGTTTATTTTTCTGCACAAAGGGTGCACTTGGAGCTGTTGATTTCAGCCCCAAAAGGGTGCGATTTGTTGCTTATTTTCTGCACTTAGGGTGCGCTTGGGTTTGCTTTCTGGTTCAGCAACACAACCCACTTAGGGTGTTTGGTTTTGGTTGTTTTCAGTCACATTGGGGTGCGGTTTGTATTGTAGAATTACTAGGCCAAGCCCACTTACAAAAATTAAAAAAGGGTTTGTTTGCTAATAATTTAAGTATTGTGCGTATTATCTATATTGTAAAGTATAACTTATATGTAATATTGAAATATTTAGCCACCATAATATATTGTTGAACATATGGTTATCGGTAAGTTTCGGACATTTAAGATTGACATTAGATATCGGGTTACCATAATACTTAGCGGACTAATATTTGACATATATTAGACATAACTGATTTGGACATATTAGACTTGTGATAAACATAAGATATCGGACTCAGAACGGATTATATCTATTGGACACTACATATACTTGATATCGACATTGGACTTATATTGAACAAGGTTATTAGACTAATATTGAATTAATATTATTTGACTATATAATCGGATATTTTTGGATATGTTGGATTATTATTCTCGTGATAGACTCATGATGAACTTAAGATATCTGACTAAGAACATTGGACGCATTGAACTTGAATTAGATTTAAGTTGGACTATTATCGGGATAGAGCCCAAGTGACTTGCCTTCTTGACATATTTTCTTGTCGTTATCTTCCGCCTAGAATTCACCCGTCAATACTTTTGTGACTCGCTTTCTTGAGACATCCTGTTTATTCTTTTATTTCATAATACATATGAGATATATATATATATATACAAATATATATATATATATATATATATATATATATATATATATATATATATATATATATATATATATATATATATATATATATATATATATATATATATATATATATATATATATATATATATATATATATATATATATATATATATATATATATATATATATATATATATAGAGTTAGATCAAATAAGAAGATTACTTAAAATAAGAAGGAATAAGAAGAACTATAACCGCAAACTGAGATGTACCGACCTAAATTAGATGCATCTCTATAATCTTAGATGCATTATAATGCACCATAGTGTGTTTTCTACCCTTTAATCGGATGCATATACGTATATTAGATGCATTTCATGATTTCTCTTGTTTTTTATTCCTCTGCACGTGCCGAAATCAGGAAAATCAATTTGCACCATCTATACCTCAAATTAACTTTCGAAAATCAAGATGTTGCATCTATATGAATAGAAATGCATCAAATGCAAGTCATTGCATCTCAAATGCGTGGTTTTGGTCACTTCTCACCACTTCTTATTTTAAGTTACTTCTCACTGGATCCCTACTCTATACATATATATATAGAGAGTTAGGATCAAATAAGAAGATTACTTAAAATAAGAAGGAATAAGAAGAACTATAACCGCAAATTCGAGATGCACCGACCTAAATTAGATGCATCCCTATAATCTTAGATGCATTATAACGCACCATAGTGTGTTTTCTAGGTTTTAATCGATGCATATATACGATATTAGATGCTTTTCATGATTTCTCTTGTTTTTGTTCCTCAAGACGTGCCAAAATCATGAAAATCAATTTGCACTATTTATACATCAAATTAACTTTCGAAACTCATGATGTTGTATCTATATGAATAGAAATGCATATAATGCAAGTCGTTGCATCTCAAATGTGGTTTTGGTCACTTCTCACCACTTCTTATTTTAATTTACTTCTCACCGATCCCCACTCTCTCTCTCTCTCTCTCTCTCTCTCTATATATATATATATATATATATATATATATATATATATATATATATATAACGATTTATGATAACCCTAATCCTAAATATTCGATCGAATTTTATCATTCTATTGGTAATATTTCTGGTTAGTAAATCTCACGTCCTTTTCTGCATGGTTGTAGGACCTACGTTATTGGTTTGATTCATATATTAACTCTTGATTTTGGTTGGTGCTACATATACTTTAAATTAAACCTAGATCGTGGGTCGGTGGTAATTTATATCTGATCTATCAATTTAACGTGGGTCTAACTTTATTGATATATTATTTCATTGCTATTGATCACATGGGTCAGTGGTGATAAATTCTTTTTGTCTTTCTGCAAGTAAACTCGTCGCTAGGGTTTGTCGGCTTTTTTACAAGTTGTTGTTTAATTGTACGTGGGTTTTGGAGATGGAAGGTGATTATTATTTGGGAACTATGACGTCCAAGGGACTAGGGCATTCTACAACTGATGATAGCAATATCATGCTGCCACGTCCTGAGGTATATGTCAATCTGGATGAATTTAAAGCGCGAATGCTACGGTTAAAGGGTATTGACGAAGTGAATGCTAATGATTCATGTTCAGCTGCTACGATTTTGAGTGGTGCTGTTGGTGTCGGTACGGTGTGTGTGGAACCAGTTGGTGCTTATGAATCGGATTCAATTGATATGGCGAATTCTGCCGATCCTCTTTTGAATGCTAAACATGGTACGCATGGGAAATCAGTTGCATCTATTCATGAGGATTCTGGTTTTATAAGTCCTTTTGAACATGTGAATGTGATTAATCGGGTTCAGAAGGAGGGGACGTTTAGGGTCCTTCATGGCCCTATATTGGCACCTGATGTTGATGGACGTGGTAATGGCCATGGTGAGTCGGGTCTAACACTGATAATGAACCCTATTACCGCTTCTAATTCTCATGTTGTTGGTGCTAATTCAGCTATTCGTGAGTCTAGGGTGGGTTTGGTTATTGAACAGGTTGGTGATGTTGTTCCTGATGCGTTAACTGCTGATATTTGTGGCCAATATGTTACCACTACGGAAGCTCCTATTGTACATGCTTGTGTTGCTCCTGGACATGGCGTTCCTGGTGATGATACTCCCATTGTTTCGGGGTCTCTTGAAGGCTGTGATTCGGGTTCAACTAAAGGTTATATGGCTGGTAAGGCTGCTGGTCCGATTCAATTTGAATCTTTTTTTTTTGGGTAAAAGGGTTAATTCACCCCGGTAAAATATATTACGCCAAAAACATTGAAGTACAAAGGATGAGGGTGAATCTCTCATCTCAGTCCCTTAGGACACTTACAGACTCTCCTATAGGAATGCAACATCATTCCTATAACTTACAATATAAGCGTGATGCACCACACTTATAACTAAACATCGACTACAATGATAAAAGAATAAAAATAAATGCACTTCAAGTAGAAAACTTGAATCTTCAAGTCACCATAGTAGTCCAAACTTCCAATACGCCTAATTATACAATATCATGGTCCTCAAATTGAAGTACAGTTTACAAGTTTCACACAACGGTTGGTTATGGACTCTAAAACCACGGATAGAGCAGCAAGCTCAAAACTCGCTCTTCAATTTGAATCTGGTCTTGGGAACTCGTGTGAACATACTACTAGTCCAAGTCAGGTTCAAGAGTCAAGGTATACGAATGATAGGTTATTATCGGCTGCAAATGTTGTTATTCCCGTTGAAGTAGTAGAAGATATGTGTGGGAAGTTTGTTCATACACTTTATGGCTATTTCATTGGTCAACGAATTGCATTTCCGATTGTCGACGATTATGTTAGACATACTTGGGCTAAGTTCGGTTTGGAGCACACTATTTTACGGAATAATTTCTTCATTTTCAAATTTTATTCATTGGATGGTATGACTAAGGCTCTTAATGGGGGTCCTTCGTTTATTAAATCGCTACCTATTTTTTGCATGAGTGGGTACCGAATACTAGGTTGGAAAAGGAGAAAGTGACTAAGGTACCGGTTTGGGTTCGTATCCATAATGTACCTTCCGTTGTGTATTCCAAAGTCGGTATAAGTTTGATTGCACAATGACTAGGGCGGATTATACGCTTTGATGAGGGTACTAATGCTATGTGTAGCAACCCTTGGGGTCGTTATTCATACGCACGGGTTCTTATTGAGTTATCTACTGAGAGAGATGTTTTGGAATCAATTGATGTTGCTCTACCTTTACCTAATGGTAAGGGTCATTACATGGAAGTTCTTGAAGTCGATTATGAGTGGTGGCCATCTTGGTGCTCAAAGTGTGTTATCTTCAATCATGATGATGATTTTTGTCCTCTGAGACAAAATCGGGGTACTCATGCTTCGACTAATAAAGATGTTGGTGTTGATCGTCATGTTCACTCTCATAAGGCTAGTAAAGAGGTTGGTAAAGTCCTTAAAGGGTCTCGGGTTTTCAAACCAAAGACCAATGCTATTTATAAACCGCTTCAAAACCGTTGCCAAGAAAAGAACTCTTCTAGTAAACATTATTTCGGGTTGATGTTAATAAGCCGACTAATGATGGTTCTCCTTCTCTTGGTACACCTAATGGTGCGGTAAGAGGTGATGCTAGTGTGGTTGATTCTACTATCGACACGCTGAAGACCTGGAAGTCTTCGGTACTACTAAGGAAGCGTGTATTGATGGTTATCGGGGAAGGACTCAGATGATATTGGTGAGGCGCCTAAGCCTCCGGAGACTGGGACTTCTTCTCGCTACCAAGGTAAGTAATCCGCTTTCTAAAGTTGGGAATGTGACATGTTCGACAGTGAAGATGAGGTTTTGAAGCAGATAACCCTATGGCGCATTTTTGGCTTTTGGGGTGGTGGGGTTTTGATCTTGAAGATTATGATGATTATGCTGATCAAGTCTACGGTCTACCGAGACACTTGGAGGATATGTGTGACATGTATGATGTTCGTCTTTTAGGTCGTGGTAGGAAGTAAAATTGGTTGTTTGGTAGTTCATAAGATTGGCATGTCTTTCTTATGTTAGATGTTTGGTTAAGTGCACTTTTAGTGTGTGTCTCATTGCCCATGTAACGGGCCGAAGTAGAGATTCACTCTCATCCGTTGTACTTAAACTTTTTGGTTAATTTATTTTACCAGGTGCGGGATTACCCCTTTACCCAAAAAAAAAAAAAAAAGAGGTGATGCTAGTGTGGATAAGGTACATGACCTTAATACATGCCTTCTAATGTTGCCGATTCTTCATGTGGGGAAAGGATAATGTTGTTGAGGGTTGCAATCGTCAGGTACCTACGAAAAGTATGATCGCCGATTTAGGGAGCGCTTTCAACACCCATGTTGCTTCTACAAGTAAGGCACAAAATCATTACCCTAAGATTAGTGATGTGGCTTCAACTTCTATACAGGGTCAAGATTCTTTTGAGGACGGCGTTGTTGAAAGTGATGATGAAGTTTTTGAGAACTATGATGATATCGAGATGTATGCTTCCAAATCTAAAAATTATAGTGGCTCTGCTAAAGACTTCAAGTTGCAAGGACGCAAGAAGAAATAGTTTGGTTTTCTTTTGTGTTTCTTGCTGTTAAGTAGCTTTTAGCTTAGTTTATGTGTAAGTTGCACATGTGTTTGTGCATGTTTTTTGCCCTTTAGGGCTGCGATGGGGGACTCACTCCCATTCTTTGTACTTCAACGTTTTTTGGTGTAATGCATTTTACCAGGTGAAAATCCCTTTACTAAAAAATATATATATATATATATATATATATATATATATATATATATATATATATATATATATATATATATATATATATATATAGAGAGAGAGAGAGAGAGAGTAGGAATCCAGGAGAAGTAAATTAAAATATATATATATATATATATATATATATATATATATATATATATATATATATATATATATATATATATATATATATTATGCTTTGGCATAAGTTGTACTTTGAGTCCGTGATTTCATACCACCATACTGAATGATGAAACTAAACATGTTACAAACGCTGATACGAGACTCCGTAAAACTAAAACATATTATCTTTTGAAACTCATACGCATCGACATTATTCACAGATCATATTATGAGACAAGCTCATATCTATTAGGTTATGTCGATCCTGTGATCGTTGTGCTATGCTTCTTTATAGTGTTCTACCATACTTTGACACCACAGCATTACTTATGTCACTACACTCTAAGGTGAGTTCATGACCCCTATTTTCAATTATTTTGTACTACTTTGGGGAGATACATGCTTAACTATTTACACATCGTGAGTTCAGAGTCCCACTATTTCTAGTTTAACTGCTTTGTAACTCTTTGGGGGAGATACATGCTCAACTGCTTGATTTTTACTTTCATTAGTACTCTAAACTTTTACATGTTACTATGCTGCAAACCCGAACACAAGTATTTTTCTGTATCTTTTATGGGTGCTAGCAACACGTCCCACTGTTATGGGTGCCTAGCAACACAACCCACTGTATCTGTTATGGGTGCTAGCAACACGGCCCACTGTTATGGGTGCCTAGCAACACAACCCACTATATCTGTTATGTGTGCTAACAACATTGCCCACTATTTCTGTTATGGGCGTATACCAACGTAGCCCACTGTTTCTTAAACTTGAAACTTGTGTTCAATCGATTATTATACAAACACTATGAATTCACTCAACCTTTGACCGGTTAGGTAAAACAAACAAACTATCTTTTGTGATTGACCCGGTTAGGGTAAACAAATGAATTACTTTATGATTGACTCGCTTAGGGCAAACAAACGAATTACTTTTGTGATTGACCCGTTAGGCAAGTAAACGAACTATGGGTGTATAATAACATAACCCACTACTATTTTATCAATATTTGTAATTATTACAAATATTCACTCAAACTTGAAACTATTTAAATCAACTGTTATACTCATATTATATTTTAGCAATGAGTTTTTTTTTGGGTAAAGGGGAGTAATCCTGCACCCTGGTAAAATATATTAACCAAACAAAAATTGAAGTACAACGGATGAGAGAGAGTCCCTCACCTCAGTCCCTTAGGACACTTACAGACTCGAATATAAGAATGACACGTCATTCCTATAACATACAATAAAATAAACCTACCAATAATGACACAAGTACATAAAACATGACAATACTACTCAAGAAAAACACTTGAGCCTTCTAAATCACTTTGGCGGTTCACCTTAACTTCCATGAAGAATCCACGGATAAACATCCAATCGATCTTCAACAAATAATCAGATGATACAAATGGTTTTGAACAAAACCCTTCCAACTTAACTTCCACATAGAGTACCAATCAACCCATTACATAAGAATTATGCCCGGATTCAAGGGATCAAAAAGTACCCTATCAAACATAGTACTTTCCCACTCATGGATCATCATATGTAACTTCAGTCACAAAGAATAGAAAAAACCATGCACCAACCACATGCAATCCACAAACAACTCAACCCTTCATAAAATCCAAAGATCACACGAACTTGAAGCATCATGAGCCAATATGATCACACCTACCATAGGGTTAATATACCCTAACTTTTAAGCCACCATATGATCCGCACAACACTCCACCCGTAGTAGCAACAAATCACGAAAAGTAGCGTAAATCAAACCAAGGTTGCTATATTCATAGGGTTTAGTCCTAACTTCCAATACCATAAACAATTCATAGGGTAAACAATTCGTGCAATGAGAAAATATTCAAATCAACCCCAACCAACACCATAGACATTCGACGCACACCATAGGATCGAGTTGAAACAAATCAAGGGTAACCACATACCCTCACGTGCACCGATCCCATACCACCGTAATAGCAACCAGATCTCAAGGAAACCATACCAACATGGACCTTTATCTCTTAAACCCACATTCAATAATATGTACCGTACATCCGACGATTAAAACCCTAATCGGGTTTACTTCAAAGAAGACATATAGCAAACCAACAAAAGCACACTAGACGAAGTCCCAAAGGAGTAACGTTGAATGAAAACAAGGTGGAACCCTAATAGGGATAACCACGTATGTGCAGATAAGCAACAAACCCTAAAAACCTCAGACGCGACCATTAGACCAACGAAACATGAATTAAGGAAATTCCAACCAAACAACCCAATAGGATATAAATAAGAGCCCAAAACCACCAGATGGAGCAACAAAAGTGAGACGTAAACCGTCAAACAGTTAGGGTTTAGATCAATCATATGGCAGCGATAATAATAATAAACCCAAAAAAAACGACAAATTCACCTATAGAAACGTTTTAGGGTTTAGAGACAAGGAACGATTTCAGAATAAATGACATGAGAACACGACACACCCCTTCTCAGAAAAACACAACGACCCAATCGATTGCATATCATTCAAAGAATAATAAAGAGGCGATTGAGTGGTTGAATAAGAGATCGAAATAATAGGAGGAGGGGTGGCCGGAAATCGCCCCTAAGGGGAGAGAAAATTAGGGTTTGTTTCTTAAGCGTGGATATTGCTAGGTTGAAAATTCATATTTTAGCAATGGGTTGTGAACACACATGTTGCAAGTTTTGTATGGGCAGGATTTGCAACTGAGTGGATTTACAATGCCTTTGCTGTGTGAACATTCTTTATAGACTTTTCAAATTATTTGCAACAAACTCTATGAACTCACCAACCTTTGTGTTGACACTTTTAGCATGTTTATCTTAGATCCATAATGAACGAGGATGGTACGGAGGAGCACGGATACTCAAGAAGGCTATAAATTTTATTATCATTCGAAACCTTATTTAATAAACTACGAAACTACTGGGACCTAATTTTGTAAACTCTGATATTCGAATGATAAATCTTTTAAAACGACTCAATTAGAGTTCGTTTTCTATTGTTATAACTGTTGTGCCATGAAGTAACACACGCTTGAATTTCATTCACAGATCACGAATTTGGAAGTGTTACACGATTCGCTTATGTTAAAGATATTGATGTAAAATCTTTTTCTTTGACTACCAAGACACAAGCTTGTCTTCTAGAACCGAACACCACCGTAAGTACTCTTGCGTGTATCTAAGCAACCCGCGAATCAAGGCCTTAATAAGCTATGAGTGCAAAACCGTAATCCTTCGATACCGTGATTCCAAAGTGAATGGTTCCCTTTACGTAGCGAAGGATTCTTTTAGCCTAATTGAGGTGTCGCTCACCTTGACCGATAATGAGAGCATAGATATACGTAAAATACAATGTCCGGGTCCGATGGTCGTTAGATACATGAGAGACCCAATAATACTTTGGTATTTTGTGGGTCAATTAATTTCCTATGTAAATCAAAGATCCGCCTTTGGAGATGATGCGTACATAGGGGTGTTATAAGTATCACAACCGGTCATTCCATGTTTCTTTAAAATTTCAAGAGCATATCCGACCGATTTAAAAATATGCCACGGGATATTAATGTTGAAGTCCTAAGAAGAACTTTATTTCATCCATCATGGACATTTAAAACTTTTGTTTCATTAGTTTTGCAAAAGCATTTGAGTACTTTTTATGAGTTGAACAAAGACGATATCATCAACATAAATTTGAAAAATTAAAATGTCTTCCCATGACGTTGTATGAAAAATGTTGATCCACAGCCTTTGGTAATGTGATTAGCCGAAGGAACGCTTACGCTTTATTGTACCATGCCCTTGGGGCTTGTTTAAGGCCATAAAGAGATTTATTGAGCTTGTACAGTGGTTAGGATATTCGGATCAACTATTCCTTCAAGTTAAACAACATAAACTTCTTCTCGTAGTTGACCATTCAAGAACGCCATTTTCACATCCATTTGATAAACCGTGATATTCTTTTTGCAAAGATATGCCGTAAATATCCGCATAACTTGCGTAATTTCGTACTTAAAGAAATTTTAAACTTGTACCATGCCCATTGCACATATTTTCCGTTGTAAGCATTGGAGAACGAGTATCCAACCAGCCATGAATGGATTGTTAACTTGTGATGATTTCAGACATTTGACAAAACCAATGTTGTTGTTGAGGGAATTGTTGAACAATTGATACTTACTGAGGAGCTTGTTGTGTGGGTTGTTGAGAAGGGAAGTGTTGTGGTTGATAAGGATAATAGGGGTAATGAGAATAATACGAATATGGTGGTTGAGACATGTTTGTTGTTCATGAATGATGTGGATCTTTAAAGATAATAAAGGTTGGTGTTGTTTAGGATTAGGTAGATTAGAAGTTTTGGTCAAAAATTCCTAAGTAGAAGAGGTAATTGTCCTTACTCACGTAATCCTTAGTAGCAAAATCCTTACCGCAACCTTACAAGCGTAATCCTTACTGCAAAACCTTTCTTGCGTAATCCTTACCGCGTAAACCTTACTCAAGAAAAAAAATCTAACTTGCGTAATTTCGTACTTAAAGAAATTTTAAACTTGAAATTCGATTTCTAACTCGGAAGATGTTTTAATTTTTACCGCAAAAAATTATTACTCGCAAGCTTACTCGCAATAAGTTCCTTACTCGCAAACTTAAACTTCAAGAAATATAGATAACCATTTCTAGAAAGGATTATAAGAGATAAATTCCGATTTCCTAACTCGAAAGTAATTCAACTTAAAGAAAATAGTATCTCACACAAGTATAGCAAACAAGATAGTCATTTTATCAATCAAAACCAATCTCAAATTTAATTATCCAATACAATCATCCCAAAATAGTTAAATGTAAGGCCCAACATAATTTTATAAAATAGGTCCCCATAATATTATCAGAGTTTTAAATATGATCCTTCAACCATGCCTCCTTGCCAAGATTTCACAAAACAAGCACTCCAAACATCACTTAAATACCTGAAAAAAACATGCTAAAAGGTCAGCTAACGCTGGTGAGTTCATAGGTTTAAATTCAAGTTTAAAAATAGTGGACCTGTAGGAGTTTATTTGCTATGCGAGACTTAAGATAGATACACATCATCACACCAATCACATACCAATATCAAAATCAACAATACCATCAATATCATATCCGACGTCATAGTAGGGCCCTAAGTGACACTAGCCAGCACAGTCGTAACAAAGTCTAGAACGATTGCTACCCTGGACTAGGTCGAGGTAGAAGTCTATACTTAGCTAGGCAAGTGCTATAGCAATTATGATTGCTACCCTAGACTAAGGAAATAGCTACCACATATCTATCTAAATAGTCAAGCACATAAGCAAATCAAAATAGTTTAAAAGGTCCAAAAGAGTAGCATGATTTCTCACCCCAAATTAGTATAAAAACATAGATAAAAGTGGGGCTATGAAACTTACCTCAAGCAAGCAACGCACAAACAAACACTAGCAAGAAGATAACAGCTAACACGGCTCAGCAACTACTGACTCGGCACAACCTATTAATTTAAACCAATTTTAATATATATTTCCCAAAATCAACATTATCTATCCCAATGTATTCCTTTTCTTTATCTCCAAAAATGTCTTGTTTCACCGTTTAGTCCTAGCATTTGGTATCGTTGTATGTATGTATCGACTCAATATGATATCATGCATGCACTAAAACAACCATAATGTGACTCAATGCAACACAATGAGATGTCTAAGCGATAAGCTGCATAGTCCAATAAGTTTCGGAATAAATAGTAGACCTTATCGAATTCGTCAACTCGATAAACTCAATCATTTATTCGTGTCGCTTATTATCCCATAAACCAACCGCATCCTAACGAAGTCATAAGGATAATTCACCCATTAATAACGTTATCCCACGCACCTAGCGTGCTCTTATATGATTCGTCAACCTAATAAGTGCGCCATCCCATGGATCGACGCAATTAATGTTAGGTCATCCGTAACCCATGCACACAACGCAAATAGAATTTAATACTTGAAATTGGTATTAATAGCTCATAAATGGCACATTTCGATAAACGCACTCAAACATTAAATACTTTTAATTAGAAAACCTTTCCAATTTAAGTTGTTAATTCCATTTAAAATAGTGAATAACAAGACAAGTCTTGTTATCGATGGTTTTAGTATGAAAACCATTTATTATTTATGTTTCACCATTTATTATATATATATATATATATATATATATATATATATATATATATATATATATATATATATATATATATATATATATATAACACAAACACTAACCACTGTGAACCCTTATATTCTCTCTCTAGGGGCGATCACCGCCACCCACTCCTTCATTTTCCGCCACTAACAATCATCGAAATCGATTCTACTTCTAAATCATTGTTTATTGGTATGCAATCGGTTTGTTGATCGTGTATTCTCATGGTGGCGGCCGGAAGTGATCTTTTATCCTTATTTGTGACCGATTGTCTCTTTTCTATTCGATTTATTCTTTTCTAACTGTATTGATTATTGATCTTAGATCGAATTGTTAGGGTTGAGTCGGTTGTCACAATATTTATTTATAAATCGTCCTTATTCTCAAATGAAACCCTAATCTTTATTCTCTATTGTGAATCGTTATTTTTAGGGTTTTGGATCGCTCGGGTTTTTAGATCGTTCCTTTTATCCTGCTTGGTATATGTCGGTTTTAAACCGAATCTCTATTTAAAAGGGGCGATCTTTTCTTCTTTGCGCATAAAGATTTATAAAACCTTTATTGGTTTTTACTTGTTATTGGTTCTGGTCTGGTGGTGATCCTTAATCGATGTTATTATCGATTCTGGGATAGTGCTTCATGGTCGAACTCCTTATTTAGGGTTTCTTATCTAATGATCTTTTTTGAAAGTGGATTTTACCCGCAAGTCGGGCACATTGGATGAGATCCGTTCGCTTAAGGTAGTGGGTTTAGAGAGAGTGGTGTTTATCTGCTTGAATTCATCATGGCGCGCATTGGTGGATCCTTTTTAGGGTTTACCATGCTACTCATTCAACGAGCTCATTGGGTTCGCCTAAATGCGCGGCCGGTTGATAATTATATGTGTTCACCCGCATGATTAGTTGGACGTTGATGATAGCCGATTAATATGGGTCATGAATTGGTAGTTTCGGTGATTACATGCAACCCTTACATTAGGGTTTTGCTTCGCTTGCTATATCATTTGTTAATTGGTTCGATGTGGTTCATGTTATATCCGGGTCGATTCTTCTTCATGATATCCTATTTGTTAGGTTTTGTTTAATTTTCCGATCGCCTTGGAGATTTTTTTTTTGGGTAAAGGGAGTAATCCCGCACTGGTAAAATATATTAACCAAAAATTTATACAACTACTGAGAGTGAATCTCTCACTTCGCCCGTTATATGGCAACAAACACACACTAAAAGTGCACTAACCAAACAAATTACATAAGAAAGACATGCCAATCTTATGAACTACCAAACAACCAAATTTACTTCCTACCATGACCTAAGAGACTAACATCATACATGTCACACATATCCTCCAAGTGTCTCGTAGATCGCAGACTTGCTCAAAGATAATCATCAAAATCTTCAAGGTCAAACCCCACCACCCCTGAAGCCAAAATGACGCCATAGGGTTATCTCGCTCCAAACCTCATCCTCTTCATCGCCGTAACATGTCACATTCCCGACTTTAGAAAACGGATTACTTACCTTGGTAGCGAAGAATTACGCCTCCTGAGGCTTAGAAGCCGCACCAATATCAATACGAGTCCTTCCCGAGAACCATCAATACCGCTTCCTTAGTAGTACTAGAAGACTCCCGCCTTGCCGCCAAGAGTAGAATCAATCACGTGATTTGGGATGCCCGTGTCATCTTCCACCTCAAGAGTCCCAAAAGAGTTAGATGCAAGAATCGTGTACCTTTAGCATTAACACTAGCACCGCCGTGTCTTCGCTTTGCAACATATACCGCTTCCTAGGTGCAAATCTAGGACCCTTACCCATATTAATACCACCCGTCATCTTCGTACCTAGCAGCTGCCGGTGTCTTCGTCTTTGCAACATATTCTGCACCACCTTAAAACCATCATCAGGTTCCTCCACATTAGAGGTGGAAGGGACATCATTTTGCTCCTTTACACACTTAGGACAACAATCAAGAATATGTCCAAACACTTTACATTCCGACAAAGTGTGGCGGCTTCCATTCATATTCCACCTTAATACTTGCCGTAGTAAAACCACTATCATCCTTTTAGGATCGCCATAGTCACCACATGTTTAAGCTCGATTCTGATGATAATTCCACAAGAGCACGTGCAAAACTAATGCGACCCCATGAATCAACACACGTGGAACTAGTAAAAGCATCTAGCATAATCGCCACACACTTGAGTAGCAATTAAGCTCAACCCATCTTCCGAATATGCAAGTAATGGAACATTATGCAATTTAATCCAAACGGAACTCTAGTAACCTCACTTTCGCATAATAGCACATCGAGTCCATTTAGCGAGAATGAGAGGAGAATTGCTAATAATCCAAGGGCCCCGTTGAAGAACATTCTCAACACCTCTTTAGAATCGCTCTTGAGATTCATGATGGTGTTAGTGATATGTGTTTTCCTTTAGCGATCACACGCTTATAAGGGTTGGTTTACGATTGATGTTACTTATTTCAGCCTTTGTGTGATCATGGAAGGTGTTGTGGTATTTTGACTTGATCATTGGTTGTCTTCAAGTGTTTCACTCGGATTGGTTGGAATATTTGATAAGGTTTTAAAAGGTACCATTTTGAGGGGGGTCGTTTAAGTCCTTATTTGATCACTTTTGTATCCGTTATTGCTTAATATCGTTCCTTTTCACTTTTAGGTCTCGTGAAGGCAAAATGCCGGAATGACACTTATTTGGACAGAAAGCGCGAATTTATGAAGAAATGGCCAAAGTCGAAATCGTGCACTCACAATCACGAATGTAGAAGGCGACGACGTCAGAGCTATTTGCGACGCCGTCGGAGAATTGTTGCGACGGTCGAACTCAAAACTCATGTTTTCAAGAGACGGCGTCTAGTGTGAAAGAGTAGGCCGTCGCTACTCGCACGGCCCAGATGCGATCCAGACGACGCCGAGTCAAGAGGACGGCCACGGACATAAGGTGACGCCGCAAGGTTAACGTGGCCAAGACGAAACCCTAATGGCGACACACGGGCCACTAAACATAAGGTGACGCCGCCGCAATTGTAATCTTATATAGAATCCGAATTTTTCGTCTTTGGGTGGAGAGTCTTGGAGTAAAACCTAAAACCGAACCTAAGGTGTCTTGTACAGTATTTTAGGTTTTAACCCTATCTTACACCAAGATAAGTCTTGCTTCATTAATTCAATTATGTCTTTGATTATTTGTGTGTATGCTTGCATGTTCTCCATGTCCGCTAATTTATTTGTGTGTTTGCTTAGAAGTATGAAACTTAATTATTGAATATTGATTGGTTGTTTTTATCTTAGTTGATTAATGATCTAGTAATGCGATAGGTCATTCGTTGTGTACTTAATGCTTGATTCATCTTTGTGAACCTTAGAGTATGATTACCGAGTGATTGTAGGCTAAAACATCCCAAGAGTGCCTTAGAGTAGGAGTCTATAATCTCTACGTGGATTTGTAGACAAGACCCTTTGGTAAGTTCAAAGAGTTAGGAGAAACGATACCCTACAACTTTAGAAACACAACGCAACTAGGAATAAGACGTGACACTCAACCATCAATAGGAGATAATTAAGGAGTAATACAAACTAAGTAAACACATCTTTAAACTATCATACGAGCACACATTAATTAGACATAGACTCCCACAACCTTAGTTTAGATAATTAGATAATAGTAGAGTAATCGGTAGAAATACCAACCCCCAAATCCAATACCCGAGATTCGTACTTTCCATTTTCATAAAATATAAAAGATAAAAGATAATCTTCCTCAACCTTAACCTTAGCGTAGTAACTCCCTACTAGCATTCCTATTCCCCAGAGAACGATATCAATACCCGTGGCTTACCCTAATTACTACACTACAACGATTAGGTTCACCGCCTAGGTGTTATAAAACTTGCTCAAGAAAAGGAAGTTTCCTTGACCCGAACCACGCGTGTAGCGTTATCAAGTTTTTGGCGCCACGCCGGGAATAGAATAGCTAGTTAGTAGTCCACCTCGCTTAGGTTCTTTGCTTGATTCCTATCAAGTAAGTTTTTTTCTCATTTTAGCTTCCTCTTAGTCTATCCCCTTCTTCGTGACCCCTGCTCAAAAAAACCATCATTAACCATGATCCGTATTTTCATCGAAGATTCTTTACTTTACCCGCTCCCAATCCCGAGATTGAGAACGCAATCCCACAAAACCCTTCACCCACCCACCATTTTGGTAATCACCTAGAGCATAATGAGATGAATTGGCAACAACAAAGTCCTTTCTATTACTCGATTCGATGAGGAATTTGATCATGATGAAGCACTTGATAGCGGGAGGTCATTAATGAAGAAGTTAGTTTCAAATTAAGGAAGACCCATCCCAATGTTTTGACCCTAGGTGTGATTGAGAAAGATGGCCCTTTAATATGCAATTCCTTGCAAAATAGGACTAGAAGGGTTCGATGCTTATTTGAATTCATTCTTGACTTTAAACTTAATTTCAAGGGACCTATACAACAAAATCAAGGTCAAAGAGTTAAATTATCAAGGAACAATGTTGTTGAAGCGAAGAATTTATTTGCACGTGTTTGTCGGAAGTTTTACTTATTTGGTAGAGTTCATGGTCTTGAAGACTTAGGAGAATTTATAGATAAGGACCTCACTCAAATAATTTTTGGAAAACCTTTCAAGAAATTGACTAGGTTGAATGAACGGATGATTGATGGTCTAATTACATTCTCTCGATGAAATTGAAGATTTTATCTACCAAATGCCACGCTCATCCTAGGTTTAAACATAAGGACATCCGTGTTTGTAATAGAATGACCCCTATTCTATTGCTTAGTGAAAGGGATAAAATGAATGGGCTTAGGTACCCACATGAGAAAACTAAGCGGTATTAAAAAAAATGCCTTGAATTAGGAGATGATTACAAAAGAATGAAAGAGCGTTAGAATGGCTTAAGTATGAGCACGAGGCGATGGTGAGAAAACGTAGAGTACGACTACGAGTCTAGCTACAAGACTCTTTAATAAAGAAAAGCGCTTCGTGGGAGGCAACCCATGCTTAATTGTTTGCTTGTTAGTGTCATATATCTTTTATTAATTGTTTATCCTCATGTTTAAATTTGTAAAAATGCTTTATTTTGTTTTTAACTTGTCTTAATTACATATAAAGGTATTTTACATAAGGGATAAGTGTGGGAGGATTACACGCTTTTCAAAAGAAACGTAAACATGAGAATAACAATTAATTAAAAGATATATATGTTTGTTTGTTCGAGTCAAATGCTTGTATTGACTCATAATGGATGTTTTGCGAAATTTTTCCAGATTCTAAAGATATAAATTTTCCGAAATTTTTCCGTAAAATCGCAGACCGCTTTTTTGTCAGATAACCGACGGGCGCCAGATTGCAAATCGACGGCGTCTGAAGGAGTAAAACGTCGATCATTTTTTCTCGCTTTTCGAGCTACTTATAAATTTTTGGAATTTTCCGTGTCTTAATTTTCTTAGAAATTCTGAAACATCCATTCCACAAGCATTATATCCTAGTTTAAATCGAGTCTATATATATTATTACCGCCGATTTTACGCGAAGGTTTCGCTTTGTTTTCTTCAAGTGTGCAGGTTTAGTTTGTCAAGAAGAAGTTACATAAGATTGGAAGGAGCTTTTCACGCAATTATTCTTCTTGAAAAGAATTTAACCACCACTTTACACGGATCCTACCGAGCTAATCGGGGAGTATTAGTTTCTTTCGCTTTTAATTACCTTCTTTTATCATAACTTTGATACTTTCGGGAACATTGGGGACAATGTTCGGTTTAAGTGTAGGAGGGAAAATAAAACGGAACTTTGAAACTATGCTTATCCTTGACTATTTGCTTTGTCCAATTGTGATTGTGTAATAAACCATGAGAAATGTCGGTTAGGGTAATTTTGGCACCAAATTTAAAATTTTTCATGACATATAAGAGTGGGCCATTAGTCTTAACAAAAGCGTCTCATGGATAGGAAGTTATATGACTAGCACAAAACCCTTTACCACCCAAATTCCACCCAAAATGTGAGGATCGCCCTTAGATTAGTAGGAATTAAAGCATTCATCTTTAATGCTTAGAGTGTGAACCGGTAGTATATTAGATTCTAGAACTTGTTTTGTGATGCATTCCGAGATCGCAAGTGAGGCTACACTTGTGTAGTTAGGAATAACTAAATGATAAGAGGCATTAGGATAAACCCTTGTTTGATACCTGTAATATAATTACTTCTTCCATATCGGTTGAGTAATTCCCCCACACCCTTTGCGTTGTACTCATCTTTAGTACACGATACCCTTAGTTAACCCCTCAGAGCCTATCCTTTTCGCGGTTCTCGTGATATTTCGGTTTTCCGGAATATCAATGAAGAGCATTGTTTACACCCCACCCCAAATATACACCCAAATCGCTTTAGCCTAACCCTTATGCACTCACTTTTAGTGCATTATTTGTTATCACCCCAAACCCTTAGTTCAATTATCTAGTTGCTTGCATAAGTTGCTAAGTCGAGTCATATCCTTTGTATACGCTTTTGGGATGATTGGGATTCATGGGAAAAGTTAAAGTTTATGAAATGACGGAAGGAACGTTAAATTCAAATTCCCTTTGTTTGCGTAATAATGTACCCCAGTGTTTTGATCTTGTCGGATCGGGTCAAATTAGTGTTAGAATAATAAAACTCAAGTGTAGGGATGTCCTCAGAATCCCTAGTATTTTGATGTTATCGTAGAGGATGGTAGAGTAAAAGTGTAAAAAAAAAAAAAAAAAAAAAAAAAAAAAAAATCGAAAAAATAGAAAAAGAAAAAAAATTAGAGTGATAAAAAAAAAAAAAAAAACATACGGGCTACCATCCTACATCTATCCTTTAAATTTTATGTTTGTTTATTTCATTATCTAGAGTTTAGAGTGTCGAGTCTTGGCTTAGCAACGCCATTCTTCATATGCATTTAACATAAAGATTTTGACTTACCACCACTAAATAGCCTATCCCACCAAACCCTTATTTCCTACCGATGCCTAACATTACAACCCTTTAAAGACCTCTTTGATAGTCTTTCCTAGGTGCTTACGCCAAAGCGATGGAGGTTTGATCTATTCTCAAGCCTATGGTAATCTATGTACTAGGACCGTTAATGAGTGTTTATCTTCCATTTCTATATTGTTATATTTCATTTATACACCGAGAGATGTGAGTATCCAAACACCCCATGTGAGGTGCTAGTATGTAATTTCCGTGCTTGTTATGACTTTTATGGGCTTATATGTGTTGTGGACCGCTTTGAATTAATGCTTTGAATGACCCTAACTTACAAATTAATTGGCTAAAGCACATTTGCTTGAGGACAAGCAAATAACAAGTGTAGGGATATTTGATAAGGTTTTAAAAGGTACCATTTGAGGGTCGTTTAAGTCCTTATTTGATCACTTTTGTATCCGTTATTGCTTAATATCGTTCCTTTTCACTTTTAGGTCTCGTGAAGGCAAAATGTCGGAATGACACTTATTTGGACGAAGCGCGAATATATGAAGAAAATGGCCAAAGTCGAAATCAGCACTCACACCGCCGAATGTAGAAGGCGGCGCGTCTGAGCTATTTGCGACGCCGCCGGAGAATTGTTGCGACGGTCGAACTCAAAACTCATGTTTTCAAGAGACGGCGTCTAGTGTGAAAGAGTAGGCCGTCGCTACTCGGATGGCCTAGATGCGATCCGGACGACGCCGAAGTCAAGAGGACGGCGCCACGGACATAAGGTGACGCCGTCGCAAGGTTAACGTGGCCAAGACGAAACCCTAATGGCGGCGACACGACGGCGTCACTAAACATAAGTGACGCCGGCCGCAATTGTAATCTTATATATAGAATCCGAATTTTTCGGTCTTTGGGTGGAGAGTCTTTGAGTAAAACCTAAAACCGAACCTAAGGTGTCTTGTACAAGTATTTTAGGGTTTTTAACCCTATCTTACACCAAGATAAGTCTTTGCTTCATTAATTCAATTATGTCTTTGATTATTTGTGTGTATGCTTGCATGTTCTCCATGTCCGCTAATTTATTTGTGTGTTTGCTTAGGAAGTATGAAACTTAATTATTGAATATTGATTGGTTGTTTCTTATCTTAGTTGATTAATGATCTAGTAATGCGATAGGTCATTCGTTGTGTACTTAATGCTTGATTCATCTTTGTGAACCTTAGAGTATGATTACCGAGTGATTGTAGGCTAAAACATCCCAAGAGTGCCTTAGAGTAGGAGTCTATAATCTCTACGTGGATTTGTAGACAAGACCCTTTGGTAAGTTCAAAGAGTTGGGAGAAACGATACCCTACAACTTTAGAAACACAACGCAACTAGGAATAAGACGTGACACTCAACCATCAATAGGAGATAATTAGGAGTAATACAAACTAAGTAAACACATCTTTAAACTATCATACGAGCACACATTAATTAGACATAGACTCCACAACCTTAGTTTAGATAATTAGATAATAGTAGAGTAATCGGTAGAAATACCAACCCCCAATCCAATACCGAGATTCGTACCTTTCCATTTTCATAAAATATAAAAGATAAAGATAATCTTCCTCAACCTTAACCTTAGCGTAGTAACTCCCTACTAGCATTCCTATTCCCCAGAGAACGATATCAATACCGTGGCTTACCCTAATTACTACACTACAACGATTAGGTTCACCGCCTAGGGTGTTATAAAACTTGCTCAAGAAAGGAAGTTTCCTTGACCCCGAACGACGCGTGTAGCGTTATCAATATTGGTTCAAGTTATTATATGCTGGAAGGTAGGGTTGATTAGACCATGTTTATGTTTCAAATTCGATTTGCTACGGATTCCACTCTTATTAGGTTATTAGATTATGCATTTTGCATAATACTAATAGAAGACGCAAATGGATTTGTTTTGGAATTATCACTTGGAAGGCGGGGAAACTTGGTTATGGGTTTCATCATGTTAAAGATCTGGATCGCTATGATGACTTTGAAGACTTAAGTGTTTATAGTGTATTCTTATCTTTAGTCATTGCTAGTTGTATTTGGATTTGGTAGTTATAAGAATGGCATGTCATTCTTATATAATGGATAGGTTTATGTCCTTAGGGACTGAGATGAGGGACACTCTCTCATCCGTTGTACTTCAATGTTTTTTGTTTATATATTTACCGTGGTGAGATTACTCCCTTTACCCAAAAAAATATATATATATATATATATATATATATATATATATATATATATATATATATATATATATATATATATATATATATATATATATATATATATATATATATATATATATATATATATATATATATATATATATATATATCGTCAAATTCAATATAAGTCTTAAATCGTTATTTTTTCGAGTCCACAAGCACGAGTCATGACTTCTCGGCTTTTAATCAATCTATAGTCCAATATATACTAAAGTCCATGTTACGGCGTTGTCGGGGTCAACTATGACTAAAAAGTCAAAGTAACACCAACGTAGCACAAAGTTGACAATTTATATTATAAGTCTAAGTAAATAATCACAATAGCGCAACTCAATCTCAAATCAACCCATATCAATCTCGCCATCCAAACAAACTACCAAATATACCCGTAACCAATATTATGACCCTAATGGTCATGACACGATCCCGGTTAAGACCACGTGAACCAAACAAGCTCTAGAAGCTTTTCGGCTCCACGCGTCTCGTCCAAACACCACCAACAACAACCAACAAGATACCACAACAACCCAACCCGGGCCCTTGGTCCTTAAGGGTCACGTACGACCCATGACCCAAACGTGGGTCTAGTGGCTCGTACACCTCATCCAACCCATCCAAACACTCCCAAATGGCTTCTACAACAACCAAACACAATCAATCAACCTCCAAACAACATCCAATCATCAAACCCATCAACTAATCTAAACCCATCTCATGAAACAATAATAAAATGCAAAATACAATAAAATCATACAACACACTAGCTACATGTTTTATTAGTTGTAAATTAGTTTTAGACCCAAGTTTCACCCAATACCCAAGTAGGTCGAAGCTATATACGAGCCCTAGGAGCTCATACATGACTCTTCATGGCTCAAACGAGCTTGACCCATGTTCCTTTACCTTTTCTAAACCCGATCTATAAGATTACTTGAAAACCCTAGAATCACGAATAGTTTTTGCAAGATATGGAGGTGTTAATGAAAGCTTCTATAGGCGTGCCATATATGGATGGAAAGAGGAAAGAAATATCTCTCTATTGGTGGTGGAGGTGAGTGGTCACTCACTGGAAAATGGCCGAAGATGGCCGGAATAGTGGGCGGCGGTGGTGGGTATTTTTAGGGTTAGGGTTTTATTTTTGGGGAGAGACATAGTGTAGAGAGAGAAAGTAGTGTTGTGTGTGTTTTTAATGAAATAATGAAAGTGGAAAAATGAGGGTAGGAGGGGACTTATATACTTGGACAATAGGGACTAAGAAGAAATTAATTTTGGAAGGGGGGGCGCCGGCCATGGGGTATTTGGGGGGCCAAAGTCGTGATTTTTCATAAACTATCCCGTTTACCCATTCCCAAGCTCATATATTGTCCTACGAGTGTCCCACGACATTCCTTCGACTTTCTATCATTTTTATTTACGTTTTTCCACGAGTTTTGACTATTTATTTGTCAAGTTTCAAGTTACGGTTTAAAAGTTACGTTATTTCTTGTTTTAGGATTTTATAGTGCCGAATCGCATAGTGCCCAACAAAAAGAATTAAAACTCACATGACAACTCATACGATAATAAAATAAATCATAAAAGCCAATAAACGATATAAAATCAAGTCATGGTTGATAAAAATAGTTATAAAGGCAAAAACTCGGTTTAGTCTAACGTAATGTGGTTACCTAAAATAGACTCCTAGTTGCCGGTTGTCACGACCTCCCGCCTCGGAAGAAACCCGTCCGGGTTTCACTCACGAGTTGCTTGTGTCATGAAGAGTTTAGGGTACTTCCTACGAAATACATCCTCACGTTCCCAAAGTGAACTCCGGTCCATGTCGGGAGTTCCAACGAACTTTGATAATCGGAATACGGCTATGCTTCAGCCGTTTAACCTCACGATCCATGATCTTTATCGGTTCCTCAACAAAGTTAGGGTTTTAATCCATTTCGTATGGATCTTTAACCTTAGTACTGGTTGATTATGTGGTTTGCTTTATTGGGTACTGCTGCTAATCGGTGTTTTGTTATTGGATGTTAGGGTTGTAAACCCTAGTGTCGTCCAGGTCGTCTGGTTGTTTGGATCGTGCTAGGCTGGTCTTAGATACGAGATTATTTGTTGCTGATCTGTTGGTGTTTATTGTGCATGCTTGAGCTTTTGAGTCCTATGTTTTCAGCAAGTTTGGTTCGTAATTGGCGCATACTTCAGACTTGGCTGTTGGGACTCGTCATGGTACCCTTTACTCGTGTTGAGTGATCTTCGTGGTTGTTCTTGAATGGGGTGATCATGGCTTTAAGTTGCAGGTTATTGCATTGTTTGTTACTATTCTCGTTGGTGTCTTGCCTTTGGTATATGCATGGCAGCGTTGGGTTCTCTATGGGTCAACGTGGATTGAGTGGCTTGGTTATCTTTGGATGGTAGTATTTGCTATTTTCCTTCGTATTTTTCTGAATTTGTGGTGATATACTAGTGTCTGTTATATGATGGAATTATGGAGGTAGTGTTTGTGGTGTTTCAATGATTCTACAAACATTTGGTAAGTGTGGTACTGCTTGTTCTGGTCATTATTCATGGATTGGAGTACTACTTGGATGGTACTTGGATTTGATTGTGCAAGTTGGAGGATTCTTCATGGAAGTAAATGGACTGCTATATTGATTTAGAAGGCTCAAGTATGACCTTGAGTAGTATTGTAATGTTTTATTTACTTTTGTCATTATTGGTAGGTTCATTTTGTAAGTTATAAGAATGGTGTGTCATTCTTATATGAGAGTCTGTAAGTGTCCTGCTGGACTGAGATGAGGGATACGCCCTCATCCTTTGTACTTCAATGTTTTTGGTGTAATGAATTTTGCCGGGGTGAATTAACCCTTTTACCCAAAAAATTCAATTTTTCATCTATACGGATATCTCTTAAAGGCACAACTATGTTTTCCTCCGAAATACATTTCTTAAGATTACTAACATGAAAGACATTGTGTACACTGCTCAATTCCTAAGGTAGCTCAAGACGGTAAGCTACTGGTCCGATTCTTTCCAGGATTGGAAAGGGACCAATATATCAGGGATTGAGTTTTCCAAGCTTGCCAAAACGAATCACTCCTTTCCAAGGAGAAACCTTTAACATAACACGATCTCCAACCTGAAACTCTAAGGGTTTACGTCTCCTATCGGCATAACTCTTTTGTCTATCTCGAGCGGTTTGTAAACGATTACGGATTTGAACTATCTTCTCAGTGGTTTCTAGGACAAGTTCAGGACCAGTAAGCTTACTCTCGCCAACTTCAGCCCAACAAACAGGTGAACGACATTTTTGGCCATATAATGCCTCAAATGGAGCGGCCTTAATGCTAGAAAGATAACTATTGTTGTAGCAAAATTCAGCCAAAAGGAGATGTCTCTCCCAGTCTTTGCTGAAATCGATGACACAGGCTCTAAGCATATCCTCTAAGGTCTGAATGGTTCTTTCGCTCTGACCGTCGGTTTGAGGATGATAAGCAGTGCTCATATCCAGGTTTGTTCCTAGGGCTGACTATAAGGATCTCCAAAAGTGGGCTGTAAAACGGCTATCTAGGTCGGAAATGATAGATACCGGTACTCCATGACGCGATACTATCTCCATGATATACAGCCGAGCGAGCTTGTCGAGTGATACGTACATGGATAAAGAAGCTCCAAACGATGATGGGCTGGTGCTGACAATTGGATTCGAAGGTTGTTTAGGCTCAATAGCCCATGGAGTGTGCATGGTAACTTTGATGGATTAAGTTTGCATGGTGGACATGAGTTTTCATGGGTCTTTTGGCATTTCTCTAGTTTTATTTGTTTTAAGTATTTTCTTGATTACTATTAAAAGTATTATGTTATTAATGTGGCTTTTGGAATATTGTAACCCATGGATTTGTAAAGGCTTTATATAGCCGTTTTTGGTGAATGAAGGGACATGAAGAAATTTGACAACTCTCTTGAATTATTGCTATAATTCTTGCCACTTTTGGGACATGTTCTTGAGTTTGGTTTGATTCAAATCAATAGGTCTTGATTGCAATCTGTTAACAAATTATAGGTCTAATTTGTTAACACATCTATCATTGTTTGTTTTCTACACAGCGTTTTCATTTTATTACTTCCCAAACACATATCATTTGTGGTATAGGAGCACGGTCAACTCTTGAATTTCTATCAGCTAGAATGAATTTCGATGATCCTGATTTTCTAGAAAATCTTCGAGAGGCCTTGAGGAATGTGCAAGATGGAGTTCGTAGACAACCAAGACGTGGTGTGGTTGTGTAGGAATTCAAAGTGATGGAACTCCCTGAGTTTAATGGGGGAACGAATCCTTAAGCATATTTGGAATGGGAACGCAAAATCGATCGAATGTTTGATTTTAAAGACTTTGATGATGAGAAGCGATGTAGGTATGCAATACTGAAATTGGGGAAGGGGGCCTCTTTATGGTTCGAGGGGCTGAAAATAAAACGAATTCCAGCTGCCATCACCAAGGCTTATTCTGTCCAATATTCACAGCCCATCTCGCCTCTCTATCTATTAACAAGTGATCCTATTCCTTGTTTATTGGTATGCAATCGATTTATGTTTTTTATAAATCGATCCACTTGGGTACGATTAAGGAAACCCTATATCAATCGTTATTATTAATTCCTTGATCGTTGCTGGTTTGTATTGATGCTGGTCATGTTCTTAATGCGAAACCCTGTTTAGGGTTTATTTATCTTTGATCGATTGGATTGTATTGGTCTTTTAATTAGGTCGGTTTGTTAATCGATTTATTCTATATACAATCGGTGGGATTCTTCTAAGTCGGCTATGATCCGTATAAAACCTTTTTGGTTTTCTTGAAGGGTCGATTTAGGGACGATGTGGTGTGTACATGATGCTTATAGTTATAACATAATCCCTTTTAGGGTTACGCTACGATTCATATTGGGGTAAACCCTATTTAGGTTTTGTTCATGCATATCTCGGAAGTATCCAAGTGTTGTTGGATTGATTGTTGGTTTATGGTTCGTGCACGATGGGGTTTATGGTTCGTTTAATGGAAGTGGGTTTGAGAGAGTGGAGGTTCTTGTCGCGTCTATGGCAGATTGGAATCGACTTTTATGAAACCCTTATAGGGTTTGTTTGTTTAATCTGCTGTAGCAATATGGTTTGCATGTTAGGGTGCGATATCACTTTATTTCATTATCCTGGGTTCGTATTACCAAGCAGACATGACTTGTGCTATGCATTCCTATTTCCTGGTCTGGTGTACGAAGGGATTGGATGTTACGGTTCTTTTAGCCCTATGTTAGTGTACATACTATGCTATGGTTTGGGGCCTTCTTGTGATCATGTCTCATTCTATTTGGCTGTTTGAAATAGTGTGGTTGTGTACGTATTGCCTGGTTATTGTAAGTTAGTATATGTTAACCCTTGGTTGTGTTTGTGGGTTAGCAGCTGCTATGTATTTTCTCCAATGATCACATGGTATAAAGGGCTGGTGTGCATTGATGCTATATGTTTCAGTCTCTATGTGAGGTATGAGGTGTGATTGGTTCAAGTTCGGATTTGCTGGAAGGTTGGGTCGCTTAGACCATGTTTATGCTTCAATTTCGATTTGCTGCGGAAGTCACTCTTATTAGGTTATTAGATTATGCTTTTTGCATAATACTAATAGAAGACGCAATTGGTTGAAGCTGGAAGTTTGAACTAATATGACGAGTTTAAGATTCAAGGATTGTCTACTTGAATAGCATTTAATTTTTTTAATATATATAGTCGTTGTAGTTTGTGTTCAATGTTTGTTATAAGCGTGGTTTGTCACGTTTATATGAGTGTCTGTAAGTGTCCTAAGGACCATGAGGACTCACCCTCGCCCTTTGTACTAAAACGTTTGGTTAATAATATTTTACCGAGTGCGGGATTACTCCCTTTGCAAAAAAAAAACAAAAAAAAAAAACAAATTGCATCTTGGGAAAGAGAAGATTTCATCTTGGGAATCTTTGAAACGTAAACTCAGAAAAAGGTATGTGCCAACAACTCATAGAATATCTACTTATCATAAAATTGCTGATTTTAAACAAGGGAAGCTAAGTGTCGGTGATTATATTGATGAGTTTGATTATCTGACTTTGATGGGTGAAATAGAGGAAATAGAAGAACAAAAAATGTCACGATTTTTGCGCGGTTTGAACACCAATATTGCTAATGCTGTTGAACTATATCCTTATGCTGATTTTGATACACTTTGTGGTCTATGTTTGAAATTGGAGACACAAGGAAAGGCGAAATATGGGGGAGGGTCAAATGCCGACTATAGTAAAACCAACCCTTGGGCTAAACCCGAGTCTACCCCTAAACTTACCACACCCACTAGCAACCAGTTCGCATCCTCTAGTACCGGAGGCCCTAGTAACTCTACTCCAAAATTAACTAGTTCAGCTAAGGAAACGAGTTTGGCTAAAGTTCGATGTTTTAAATGTCAAGGTTTTGGACATTCTCAGAATACGTGTCCAAATAAACGAGTAGTAACCTTGAGGGAAGCCATTGGGTACTGTGAGGAGTTGGAGGAGGAGGAAAGATTGGGTAATATCTTTAACTTGGGAGAGGGTAACGACGAGGAGGAAGAGGTGGAAGGGTATGAAGCCTTATTGTATGATACGGCCTTGGTTATTAGAACTCTACAAACCCAGATTTTATCCACTGATTCGGACCAGCGAGACCAATTATTTCACACCAAATGTCATGTTAAGGATAAATGGTGTAGTGTAATTATTGGTGGGGGAGTTGCACTAACGTAGCTTCAAGTGAAATGGTGTCGAAACTTGGGTTAATCACTACTGTTCATCCTAAGCCGTATTCACTTCATTGGTTAGATGATGGCAATAAAGTTAAGGTGTCAACACAAGTAAAGGTTGGATTAACTATAGGTTCTTATGAAGATGAAGTTCTTTGTGACGTGATTCCCATGGCTGCTTTTCATGTGTTGTTTTTTTTGGGTAAAGAGGAGTAATCCTGCACCCTGGTAAAATATATTAACCAAAACGTTTTAAGTACAATGGATGAGAGTGAATCTCTCATCTCGGCCCGTTACATGGGCAACAGACTCACATTATAAAGTGGACTTAACCAAATATATACCATAAGAAAGACATGCCAATCTTATGGACTACAAAAAAAAACCAAATTACTTCCTCCACGACCTAGGAGATTAACATCATACATGTCACACAAATCCTCCAAGTGTCCCGGTAAATCATAGACCTGAGCAGCATAATCATCAAACTCTTCTAGCTCAAATCCCCCACCTCCTCCAGAAGCCAAAAATGACGCCATAGGGTTATCCGGCTCCAAAACCTCATCCTCTTCACTGTCAGAACAAGTCACATTTCCGACTTCAGAAAACGGATTACTTACCTTAGTAGCAGAAGAAGTCATGGTCTCCGGAGGCTTACTAGCCGCACCTATATCAACACGAGATTCCTTCCCCCAATAACCATCCATACCTGCTTCCTTAGTACAACCAGAAGAATTCCCAATCTTCGCCTCATCATTAGTAGAATCAACCACAGGACTTTGAATGCCCGTGTCATCATGCACCTCAAGAGTCCCAAAAGAGTTAGACGTAGTAACAGGTGTACCTGTAGCATTAACACTAGCAGCTTCCGGTGTCTTCTTCTTTGGAGCATAAACCTGCTTCCTAGGTGCAAATCTAGGACCTTTACCCATATTAATACCGCTAGAGAACTTCGTACCTTTGGGTTTGGCTTTCCGATTCTGCACCACCTTAAACCCATCATCATGCTCTTCCAAGGACGAGGTGGGAGCAGCATCATGATGCTCCTTAGTACTCTTAGGACAACAAGCATTATCATGCCCAAACACTTTACATTCCAAGCAATGTGGAGGTTTCCATTCATATTCAACCTTGATACTTGCCGTAGTAAAACCACTATCGTCCTTTTTAGGGATCGCCATAGTCACCACATGTTTAAGATCAGATTCTGATGATAATTCAACAAGAGCACGAGCAAAACTAATCGACCCCATGAATCAACACATGGAGCTAGTGAATGCATCTAACATAATCGCTTACCCACCGAGTAGCAATAAGGCTCAACCGTCTTCCGAATATGCAAGTAAAGGCACATTATGCAATTTAATCCACACGGACACTTTGGTAACCTCACTTTTGGATAATAGCACGTCAGGAGTCCATTTAGTGAGAATGATAGGAGAATTACATTGAATAACATTCTCAACACCCTCTTTAGAATCGAATTTAAAGAGAAATACACCATCATCATTCTTCATAAGTTTCTTTAATCCAAACTTAGCCCACGTATTGGTGACATAGTTTTGGACCAAAGGAAATGCAATATTCTTGCCAACAAGAGTATTATCATAGCGGTTAAATACACCCTCCATAGCAGCCTTTGGAAGAACCGTATCATGATTATCAATACGATTCTCTTTCACCAATGATCGAAAGTTAACTTTCCTAGAGACACGTTCCGGGTTTAACACATTAGCAAACGACCTCACTTCATTATTTTCACTATCAATCACGTAAAGACCAGAAGTAGAAGCATTCATACCCTCCTTCGAAGCAACATCCTGACCAGCAACAATAGTTTCAAGATTAGCATTACCCAAGCGAATTCAAAGGACCATCATGAGTATGAGGTGACTAGAAGTATGAGATTCACCACATTCGTGGGTACATTAGTGCTCGACTCAAACCACCCACATAACGTATCACTACGACTTGTGTTTTCCATATTTGCATTACCCCAAACAGAATCCAACGGACCATCATGAGTGCTAGGGTTTCAAACAACCCTAGCAACTTTGTGCAACTCAGGACCAGCAACATGTACCTCGATTCCATGTTCACCTTTGAGTCGTTCTAACCTAGCTTCCAACGCCTGGATATCAAGCTTATGATACGGATTCACTTCCATGTTCAAACCAACTTGATCGGCCAAGTTGGTGGCTGTTTTTGCAGCTTTCACCGAAGAACAATCCTTGTTAAAAAAGCCTTTCTCCATCTCTCTTAAACCCCACTAACAATCCAAACAATCGACCCACTCAATAACCAAAGCGACTTCAACCAGCATTAACCACGAAAAAAACGAACAAAGAAAAAACCCTAATTGATCGTTAGGGTTTTAAGACGCAACGACCAAAAAACTAACCAGCCCCCATGATAGATGCACCAATCAAGATATTAATCACGTTTAAACCAACAATCACAAATAAGGCGTATGATTAGATGATTTTAGAGAGAGAAAGTGGGATATTCTAGAAAGAGAAACTCATGGAAGGTTAGATTCCAAATGAACATCCAACCCTCTACCTTGGGAGGTAGAGGGTATTTATAGGTTACAAACTAAGCGACCTCCTGACGGCTGTGGATCGGGGATCGATGGGTAAAGACCCGTCCTTCCTCCACGGTGTTCCACTAAACTATTCTACGCTACAAACTAACTCATAAATAACGTAACAGACGATATGTCTACGAGCTAACTTATGCTAGATAATATTAGGGGTGACTGACTCTTCACATATGGAATTTCTGATTCCTAACAATCTCCCCTAAGGGAGGTCACCCAGTGATTTACATTTTGCATCCTAGCATTCTTGTCTAGACATTGTTCTTGAGCTCGTAGACATCAAGTAATCAAACTATTTGAACTTTGTGCTTCCGTGGTGATTTGTTCAACTACAATGTATATCTTGTGGAGGTTATAGAGCTGATCCACATTGATGACCTTTGAGCTTTAATCGAAATCATCATTCTGATTAATCTCGGCATCACCCATTGTTGTGTTGCTGACATATGATATTGTGACACTAGGACCAACATGCTCGCATTCGGATCATGATTATTCCTTATCGAGTGGCGGAAGCTTTAGGTAGTTCATGATATTTGCGGAACAAGCAAAAGCATGGAGTGAAAATATCGAGTCGTTGATGCACTTATCATGATATCTTTAGAAATGAATGTGTTGTGTGAGCATGCGGCTATGGATTGACCGCTTCATTACGATCATTTGCAAACATCGAGCGTACCGCATACAACAATTAGCAATAAAGCGCACGCGAAAGTGTCTTTGATCACTTCGTTGAATTGAGTACCACGACCACGGTTCCCGTTGATCGGTACAAGTACTTCATGTGATCGGGTATAATTAAGAATTTCCTTGACGGGGTTTCATAATCGCTCTAGTCGTTCTCAAACCGGAACGTCTCAAAGAAGACAACACGGAGTGAGTGAACGGTAATTGAGATTCATTGATTGATGAAAAGAGATTTGAAAAACGATTGTGTACGCACAATAGAAATTGTTTTGCAATACAACGAAGGTTTTAATGAAAATCAATTATCAATCATAAACACCTTTATTTTGAAATATTAGAACACGATCGATGTGCTAAAGAAAAGGGTTTTAAGCACAACGATTTGGTTTTCAAAGGTATCCGTCAATCCATAACTTGAACCAGGATTGATTCAATAGATTGAATCGCCCATTGTTTACGCTCATTGTCACATGGTTGATCTATTGGATAGATCTCACATGCCACCCACCAGGAGCTTGTTTGATGTTGGCTCCAGAAGGCTTACCATATTCATTGTGAATATGTTAGCATATCACTCAGATGTTCTGGCAATACCTCAAGGATAATGCGTAGGACTCATAAGTTATAATCTCTCTTTCCACATTGTGTGAAACAGAGAGTCTTCATTAACAGTGTCCTAAAGAGATTTATTTGATGATCTCGTGGCTCTAGACTCAATAGTGCACATTTGGTTCCTATGGCGGAGACTAGGGAGAGGGTCTCCTTCTTCAATATTAACAAACTCTAAGAGAAAGTCGATAGATAATGTCGGTTCCCCGTGAGAATGAAACAAGTCCTTTTAAGAGGAACTTGAGTAGCTTGGGAAGTTGTAGTGTAGTGCGTCACTGGGTCCATGACGTCTTGTCTTCAATACCGATGTTACCTTGGTAACCACCAGTAGCATATGAATTGAACCCGGTTTCTGCCCTAAGGTTGAATAAATGGAGGGCTATTTCTTTTCACCCTTTTTCACATTCAATTCGTTTCATTCTTCAACCCCTTGATTGCTTACCTAGACTTCATAACTAGAACCTTGTTGGGTTTATTCGATAATAGCTCGAGTCTTAGTCCGCACTCTTCCCATGTCTCACTTTTCTCCTTTTTCATCATACCTAAGGACTTCTACACTATCTAGTGGATTGTCCCTGGGTAGATCCCTCCGGTTCTGGCGGATCATGGGAACGAATACCTAACCTCACCATCCTTATAGCCCCATACATCAAGTAAAATGGTCGGTCTTTTGGTACAGTGCATTCTTCCTTGAAACCAATTGAAAAATCATTTGGAAAAACAATCAAGGTACGTGTGATACAAGATCAAAGCATTTGGTACCTTAATAGTTTTAACCATTTAGAAAAGCTCCCCCTCAACATGTGCATATGATCTTGAAATTGCTTAGCACATGGAGGCAAGAGTACTTTAAAATATTTCTTTGATCACAATTTCTTATGAAAAAGCTATTTGATTTTCTTGGTAAATTCTCCCCCTCAATATGTGCATAGGATATTTGAAAACATTTTATCACATAGAGGAAAGAGATTTTTAGAAAATACAACCACGATTACCAAATATTTAGAAACCATTTAACACACAATCAAGGTACCTTATGTAAAAACATGGAAATCTTTGTACCTTGAAGATTTTTGAATTTGTTTTGAAATTCTCCCCCTTAATATATGCTTCGAGATTCAAAAATAGTTTAGCACATATTAGAGAGCGGTATGCACTTTGAGACAAAATTGGTCATCTTTTATCATCTTTCATATTTTATCACATTTTCTCCCGATCAAAATTTCAAATCCTTTGAGATTTTGGATCTCAAGTGATTAAATATTTAGGAAACAAAACATTTGTTGGAGAAAAATGTGTCCGGTTTTATATGATCCGAAGTGGACAACATCAAGTTCCCTTTTAGACACAAAGGAAACCACAATACATAACCTAACACTATTACATACATTATAGTTGTTCATAGATCATACACCACATTTTACACACATAAAAAGTACAAAATAGAAACCACTTCAGGAAGATGTCTTTATTCAGTTCTTTGAAGCAGCTTGTAGTGACCTTCACGAAGTCTACCAACCACGAAACTTTCAAGGTGCGATAAATCATTACGGTCTTAAGTCTTCTACCAATTGCGACCACAAACTCTTCACATCTTTAAATCTTGTTCGACCCGAATTTTGTTTTGTTCCATGGCTTCATATCAATTTTGATTTCTTTCACTCTTGAGTTCAATTCTTGTTCAACCATCACGAGTGTACCATCACTAAACTTGTATAGCTCGCATAGTCTCATTAGCATTCTTGACCCGTGTCATCGGTAAAGATGATGGCTCTAGAGTGTCAATCACTTTATATTAGTGATGAAATTCATGTCCCGAGGCTTCCCATTTCGGACATGTAAGGTTGACGTGGTCAGGTAACTTTCCATTCCTAGTGAAAATCCTCAACTCTTTTCGAATTACCAAGCCCTCGATCCGAGAGATTGACAATGAGAGAGAGCTTTCTTCTCATGAACGTGTAGGTGATTAAGATGTCCTTGAAGATTTAAAAGATAGAGATCTTCAAAGTCATTTAGAAGCGGATGTTTGAAGTCATTTTCTTATCACGTAATCTTTCATGTACGCTCTTGACGATCTTCTTGACTAATCATAGCCATAGATTGGGAAGATTTCTATATCGACAACACTTAGAATCCTCGGCTTGGATCTAACGACTTCGCGTCTTTTATCAGCTCCATGTCTTTCAATGTAGAATTTCTTCTTTTTGAACCACCAATGAGAAATGCCATATGAAGCCTCAATGTCATACAAATGTTCTTTGTTAGACCGAATTGATCGGTACCATCCGCTCAAGACCCGGATGCGTGTGAGTAGCGACTTTCATCTTTGAAATTGATAAAGTGGTCTTCTTTCGGATGAACGAGCACATAGATAGTCCAGTCATGGTTGAAGAAGAACTCGATCGAATGGTCATTTGTCCGTGTTCACCACCGAGAGTAAGAGGCATGTTCACATTGAAACGGCCGATCCGCTTCACCCGACTTGATCACTCAAAGATCTTATGACATTCTTCCATCGGTATTAAAGGCGATTGGCATCCGAGTGAAAGACCTTGACAATTTCGAATGCTTGTCCTACAAGATCCTTTGGAGTGATGGACGAGATTCCTTCGATCACAAAACCACTTCATAAAGCTTCCCATATCACCTATGATGTGAAGAAGTGAGTCTTCAGCTGGGGCTTCATAGTTAGTAGTGATTGTTGAGGCCCAGTTGTTGTCAAGAATCATCGAGTCAGACTCTGGGATGGACCATGAAGGTTCTAGAGTATGAGGTCTCTCTTCAGTGAGCCAGCTTTGAATTGTGTCTTTTAAAGGTGTAACTCTAGATGGGTTAGAGCATTCACCTGACACGTATGCATCAAACCAATCATCTTCAGATGGCTTGGGGATATGCTTGGTGGATGCATCATCGTCATCGGATTCTGACTCTGCCATGACATATGATTCTTCATGAAACACTTGATCTTCAGGAATAGAGGAGAACGTCGGTGTGAACCTTGAATCAACCATGGTCCAAGCTGCAGATTTCTTATGAGTTCCCTGATCTTCGGAAGGACTAGATTGATTGGAAGGTTTTGGTGGTGATGATGGTGGTTGTGGTGGAGGTGTAGAGGTTGTTTTAGATGATCCACCAGTTCCAGAAGTTCCAGCTCCTCCAATTGGAGGTGAAGGAGGTGGTGGTGGCTTGGGGCCTCCAGACGTATCCTTTGATTTCATCGGAATAGTTCTTCTTTTTTTCTTATCTTCCCTTTCTCGTACATCCTCTACAAACTGCTGATAATTATCAAGTCTCATCGATTCCTCGAGTGCTTCGTATAATTTCTTATGCGTATCATCCAGATGCTCTCCTTCTTCATACATTCTTTCTGAGAGAGCTGATCTCATGTCATAGATAGGAAAGTCTTTGAATCGCTGAAGTAATGGAGCCTTCATTGCCCATTCAACCGTATCTTTAATATCAGCTTCTATTGCCTTTGTTACAATCTCGTTTAGGTTAATTTTCTCCAGATTTTTGACACGACTATCAAGATTATTGACAGCGATAGGAAAATGCTTCTCAATAGTTGCAATACGTGTCATAGCCTCTTCGAGCAATTGCTCAGTAGTTTTGAATGGAAGAGGTGAAGCAGGGGGTGGTGAAGCAGGAGGAGTGATGGTTTCACTGATGGTGACAACATTTGATGGATCATTAGCGGGTTTGGGTGGTGGAGGTACGGTTGTATGAGACGGTGCTGACATAGGATGGATGGTTGAAGTGTCTTGCTGAATATCAACCGTATACATAGACTCAGCTTCCTCTTTCCCATTATTTTTCTTAAACGGCTCGTTATCATTTATGAACTGATCACCAAATGAGAGATCTGTATCAAGGTTCTTCAATGAGGATAGAGAACCAGTAGACAAGTTAGGTTCTTCCAAGTGCATGTGTTCATCAGACCTTGTCTCAATGTCATACACATGTTCTTTGTCAGACCAGAATTGATCAGGTACCATCTGCTCAAGACCCGGATCTGTGTAGGTAGCAGCTTTCATCTTTGAAATTGATAAAGCTGGTCTTCTTTCAGATGAACGAGCACATATATAGTCCAGGTCATGGTTGAAGAAGAACTCGGGATCGAATGGTCATTTGTCCGTGTTCACCACCGAGAGTAAGAGGCATGTTCACATTGAAACGGCCGATCGCTCATCGACTTGATCACTCAAAGATCTTATGACATTCTTCCATCCGGTATTGAAGCTGATTGGCATCTGAGTGAAAGACCTTGACAATTTCGAATGCTTGTCCTTCAAGATCCTTTGAAGTGATGGACGAGATTCCCTTCTGATCACAAAACCACTTCATATAGCTGCCCATATCACCTATGATGTGAAGAAGTGAGTCTTCAGCTGGGGCTTCATAGTTAGTAGTGATTGTTGAGGCCCAGTTGTTGTCAGGAATCATCGAGTCAGACTCTGGGATGGACCATGAAGGTTCTAGAGTATGAGGTCTCTCGTCAGTGAGCCAGCTTTGAATTGTGTCTTTTAAAGGTGTAAATCTAGCTGGGTTAGAGCGTTCACTTGACACGTATGCATCAAAGCAATCATCTTCAGATGGCTTGGGGATATGCTTGGTGGATGCATCATCGTCATCGGATTCTGACTCTGCCATGACATATGATTCTTCATGAAACACTTGATCTTCAGGAATAGAGGAGAACGTCAGTGTGAACCTTGAATCGACCGTGGTCTTAGCTGCAGATTTCTTATGAGTTCCCTGATCTCCGGAAGGACTAGATTGATTGGAAGGTTTTGGTGGTGATGATGGTGGTTGTGGTGGAGGTGTAGAGGTTGTTTTAAATGATCCACCGGTTCAGAGTTCCACTCCTCCAATTGAGGTGAAGGAGGTGGTGGTGGCTTGGGGCCTCAGGACGTATCCTTTGATTTCATCGGAATAGTTCTTCTTTTTCTTATCTTCCCTTTCTTGTACGTCCTCTACAAACTGCTGATAATTATCAAGTCTCATCGATTCCTCGAGTGCTTCATATAATTTCTTATGCGTATCATCCAGATGCTCTCCTTCTTCATACATTCTTTCTGAGAGAGCTGATCTCATGTCATAGATAGGCAAGTCTTTGAATTGCTGAAGTAATGGATCCTTCATTGCCCATTCAACCGTATCTTTAATATCAGCTTCCATTGCCTTTGTTACAATCTCGTTGAGGTTAATTTTCTCCGATTTTTGACACGACTATCAAGATTATTGACGGTGATAGGAAAATGCTTCTCAATAGTTGCACTGTCGTGTCATAGCCTCTTGAGCAATTGCTCGATGGTTTTGATTGGAGGAGGGGGCGAGGGGTGGTGAAGCGGGAGGAGTGATGGTTTCACCGATGGTGACAACATTTGATGGATCATTAGCGGGTTTGGGTGGTGGAGGTGCGGTTGTATGAGACAGTGTGCGACATAGGAGGGATGGTTGAAGTGTCTTCTTGAATATCAACCGTATACATAGACTCGCCTTCCTCTTTCACTATTTTTCTTAAACGGCTCGTTATCGAGGGTTTATCATTTAAGAACCGATCACCAAATGAGAGATCTGTATCAAGGGTCTTCAATGAGGATAGAGAAGCAGTAGACAAGTTAGGTTCTTCCAAGTGCATGTGTTCATCAGACCTTGTCTCAAGGTTCTTATGTGAGTCTTTCAACAATTCTTCTTTATCATTTTGATCGATCGGTATCACTTGATGCAAGAGTTTCTTCTTGTGCTTGAGATACCTCCTTTTCCAATCCAGATTGTTCTTGAGTGAAGATGATTCAACACTTCTTTTCTTCACTCAAATTGGTGGTAGTTCTTGATGGTGAAGAGCGATGGTCAAGCATGTGAGCGGCTTGTTGTCATCTACACCAAGAATCCTTTCCCTTTGTCTTGTGTGATTGGGTTGTATGGCGTGGCTCGGTTGAGTTCTCTTAACACGACACCTCCAATTGGTGCTCACATTCGACTTTCTTGGCTTTGCTTGATTACTAGTTGCGTGCAACATCATCTTGATCAATCAAACCCAGATACCCTCGAAACCTCGGTTCCTCAACGTTTCCTTTTCCACTTCCTTCTTCTTTCTTTTACATGCGGGTTGTGGTGTCGATGGGTTGTGACCTTTCACGTCTCTTTTTGGAAAGGCGACATATGAAGTCTTTGGGCGAAGTAGACTTAGCGATTTTGGGTTGTGGTGGAGTGGGAGACATCCACATTAACACTGGATCTGGAAGCCCTTTTCTTATGCAGTTTGAAGTGATATGTCTTCTTAATATCGTTAGTGAGAAGAATATCAGGAATTGGCAGTCCAAAGATCTCTTTATTGACACCTCTAGCAATATATTTGAGGTTGCCGAGAACAAATTCATCCTTAGCATTATGTAGGGCTGATTCACTACTAGGGTTGAAGTTATGAGTCTGTTGCAAGTACTGGATAACAAGCTTTGAAAATCTGATGCTAGGAATCACAAGTTTGTTTACTTTCTTTCCTCCCCGAGCTTTATTACGAAAGTTTGTTCTATCGAGATAAATGTGTTCATTGACAACGAGAATTCTTCCCGGATACGTTCGAGACATTAACATTCACCCCATTGACGATAACCCATAGGATTTGCAAGATGGGAATCCTCACTTTATCAAACCCTGATGTTTTGCCAGATAAGCATAAGTTGAGAACTGTTGTCATTGCTCTCCAGGGTTGATACATGTGTCCAGTGATGATGTTAGAAGCCCTTGATATGCCAACTTGATACCCCAAACCAATCAGAAAGACTATTAGCTCTTCCGCACTAGGTGGAGGTTCAGACCGTATGGTGGGGTTACATGGTGTGATTCCTAGAGCCTTGCTGAGAATGTCAGAATTGATCACAAATTCATTATCATCCAACTTGCAGGTATATTGAGCGGTTATTTTATCCCATTCAATGGTGTTCCAGAATTGTTGTAGGTAAATGTTGGGAATTGTGCATTGCTTGGTTAGAACAATGAAGAAATTTGTGTTTTTGAGGATATCAATTGACACTTTAAGTATTGGATTTTGTTGCAATTTTCCATATCCACATAATGCTTACTTTTCCTATCTCTACCCATTTATCTTCGTGAAAGATTTCGTTATCTGTAAGAACTTTGGGTGGAGCAGAGGTAGTAAGGTTCTCGAGATGAGGTTGTGTTTGCCATTGAAGATCTAAAGATACACACCTACAACAGCAATGATTGAGAGCATGTTAGTTAAGATGTGATTAGTTAAGCACTATAGAATGCAATCTCATGACAAAGACACAACAAATAGCAAACTTGACAGAGTACCCATACACATATTGAGGTGCTTAGGAAATAGATTAAGCAGCATTAGCATTTTCAAAACAACAACTTGTTAAGTGAAAGTTATCGAGACACAAGTTGTTTTTGAATCAAATTAGTTAAAAACAAAGTTGCTATAAAATAATTTCATGAGACAAAACGCAATTAAGGAAATGTTATAACAGGTTGTTAAAACAAGTTGACATATCTAGTTGCTACAAGAGAAACCAGATTCAACTTGCTTAAACAATAATGTTATAGCAAGTTGCTAAGGGCAAATTGTCAATACAAGTCGCTACAGGAAATCCCGAACCAAGGCGCTAGCATGAGATTATTATAGCAAGTCACCTTAAATAATTTAATAAAACGATTCGCCACTTGAAAATTGAACCACCAAGTCGCTAACTTGTAAAGACAAGTCGCTATCAAAAATGACAAGGCCAAGTCGCTACATTCAAGGTTACCAAGTTGCTAACTTGTAAAGACAAGTCGCTATCAAAAATAACAAGGCCAAGTCGCTATGTGAAAAATTACTAAGTCGCTAACTTGTAAAGACAAGTCGCTATCAACAGTAACAATGCTAAGTCGCTACAAATCAATTCACTAAGTCGCTAACTTGAATGTATTCAGAAATAGTAACTTGCCATGATGAAGTTATGCACCAACTCGCTACCAAGAATACTATCATAGCAGGTAAGTCGCTACCAAGAACACAAGCATATCATACGCATATCACCTCAATCCATTCACCACAATCAAACCGCTACTAAGAACAAGTACAGTTAATCCATAAACACAAACAATTACAGAAACACAACCCAAATCAAACCTCATACACGTCGCTAACAAATTCATTAATACATATAAGTATGAAAAATTACATCAACCCTAGTGAATCCAAACAACCCTTAATCCATTAACACATATATATCAAGTGTTTCCTTCAAAAAGTTCATTAACAAACCTAGACGAGGAAAGCATGTGACGAGGAACAAGATCAGTGGAATCTGTTAAGGAAAATGAGTTAGGGGATGCATATAATCCTCATATTAAGAGACAAGAAACTGATTAACATAACCTTACCACACACAAATCGCTGGGATGAATTGCACACGAAAGAGAGAAAGAAAAAAAATTGTTTTTAAGTTTTTGAAACTAATGAAAACATGGCAAGTCGCTAGGGGGTGATGAAGGGTTTTTTTTCACAAGTATGCCAAGTTTACAAATTCAGTCCCTGCACATGTCAAGTCTCTACCTAAGATGAATAGCAAGTCGCTACGTCTTAAGTTGCAAACCCAGAGAAAAGCAAGTTGCTATCTATCATATTATGTATTATTGATACTATCATTCCATGAACTTATCAGATTGCATGCAAATACAGTACTAATCACATGTTAAATTGACATAACATAGAAAAGCAAACTAACACAGATGACACCATGAAATAGATAAACAATCAACACAGAGGACACCACAAAACAAGACAAGACACAGACATGCATCTGAACACAATACATATCCAAAAATAGTGCAGAGATAACCGAGATAACTTGTAAAATTCTCCCCCTCAATCAATGTCACCAATGAACATTGATTGAATTAAACTCACCCGTTATAAAACAAGAGTTTATCTTTTGGTCGAACTTCATCTATGATCCCGTGTCATTATTGAATTACATTTGTAGGAACGTAGATGTTATCGATAACAAGAGATATATCTTTTATTAGATTGTGGGAAACGCTTTAAATTATGAATGAGAGTATTTTCTAGAAAAAATTTGAAAATTTTTTATTTTTTTATTTTTTTATTTATTTTTTATTTTTTTTTATTATTTTTTTTAAATTGATTTGTACACAGATTTATTAGAGCGAGTGCTGATTCAAGACGAATAGGAGTCATAGTATGAAGTACATCAATTCTGGCAAGCTATAACTCCTGAGTGAGCAATATTCATTTCTGATGGAAACCAAGTCATGATGTTCATGATTGAATTGAGCATTGTACCTGAAAAGGACTGAGGACACATTGCACTAGAAGCACATGTAGTATTGCAAATAGATGAGTTAGTGACATGAGTAATCTCACTATTGGATGTTGCACAGTTTGATCTAGGCGTGTCATTAATCGAGATACCTTTATGTTCAATATTCTTGAAAAGTTTTCCTGTGGGCATCCACTTAAGGCAAGATCTAGGTATGTAAGTCCGTTTGGATCTTGTAAACTTAACTAATCTGCCAGTGGGAATCCATTTGAAACAGCTGCTAGTAGATTTGGATGTAGACACTTCCCTTTTTTGAATATTGGTCCTTTTGTAATTAGTTGGTTTCTTAGGGGATTGATCAGGCATTTGATGTTTCTTATGAGAACTAGATGAACTCCTAGTATTCCTGATCTTAGAATTTTGAACATTAACCTGGGGTTTGTTATTCATCATATCGGAATTAAGTAGTGAAGTGATTGGTTTTGTCAAAACAATATTCGCATCAACTTGGGAGGCAAGCCTAGATTTCGATGGTTTAAAACTTTCGATTCTAAAAGCATTGGGTCGCAACTCTGATATGTTTGTGTTGTTACGAGCAGTTGGCTTTCCCAAGGTTGATGGTTTTACAAACTTAGTGTTCACCCTATTTCCAATAGTTTTCCTAAGCTCATTTTTAAGGCAACAATAGTGAAGCTCTTATCACGAATTTGGGCTTTGAGGGCATCAATGTCAGCCAAGAAGGAATTAGTTTGATCTATAAACTTGGAATTGTTCTCTAATAAGTTCTTTCTTAAGGACTCATTTTCCCTCAATAGGTTGGACACACATTGAGCCAATTTATCATTCCTAGATTTAAGTGTATCACTCACTTCATGGTTTGGATTGTTCATCCCAATATTACATTTCTTATGCAAATCTGAGAGTTCTAATTTCAGATTGCATATTGTTGAGTCTTTGTCTTGAATCTGGGTTTTTAAGTGGTTAATTTCAAAAAATTCGCGAAATTCTAGGAATTGCGGATTTATGCTGGTATTAGTAGTAAGAAAACTTTCTTCTCTTTGTTGTATTGCAATTTCAAGGAAATGCAATGTTTTTCAAATTGAGTATTTGTTTGAAAGTTCATCATAAACCCCTTTTTCAACCATGTCATTTGTTTTGAAGATTTTAGATTCGAGCTCAAGCAAGAAACATTTATCAATATCGTGATCGAGTTAGGATAAAAATGATCGGTACATTAGTGGATGCATTATGTTGATCGAGTTAAGGGTGCCTCATTACATAACCCGGATCATTTCTTTGGGATGGCATCGATAGTCTCCTCATGCATACCGAGAGGTGCGAAATGCAATCTAATTCAAGCTTTTCTAACTTTCGACTACGAGCCTTTGTGTTCGATCGGTCGGTTTCCTCATCCTTTGTTGTATCGATATACCGCATTGACATCATCCATTCTTTCAATTGGTCCATTACCGATTTAGCACAACTTTCATTAGATTTTATCGACACCCATTAAACACATTCAATGAACATTCTCTTGAGCAACTTCCTAATGTACATTTCACATTATCAATAAGTTGAATAAATGTGTTGATGTACTCATGAATTTCCATTCCAGTATGTTTCTTGAATGAAATTCCAGTCGCATGTTGATCAAAGTCTACGGAATATTCCCCATTGATAAATGGCTGAAATTGGTTGTAGGTTACTTGAAGTGTAGCATTCGAGTCTTCCATTAATACCTTCTTTTGGTAATTTGAAGCTTCAGTTGTTCTAAGTTCAGCAACACAGTTCTTTTCAATGTGGATAAGTCCTGACGAAAGAGAGCACTGCATGTTCGATGCCTAGTTGTGGATAAGATATGTGTGAGGTGATGATGAAGTAGTTGAAAGGACTCAATGTTGCATTCCATTAGCCTTGCATCATTTGTCAATACCACGTGTGACTCATTAGATTTTGACTCAGATTGTGAAGTGTGTTGATCATAAATTGTTGAGTCAATCAAGGTAGAACATTCAGAATAGCAGTCAATTTCATTGTTCTGTGGGGTATCATAAAGTTCAAGCACTTTGGAGATTAAAGGGTCAGTGATGTAAGACATTGTGTTGATGGATATTAGATATGAGTAACTTCCATCAATTTACCAAATTTCTATATAGACAAGTCGCTAACAGGACAACTTGCCACGAACCATAACACCAAGTCACTACGAATTTAGAAGGCAAGTCTTTAAGCACCAAGTCGCTAGACACAATTAAGTTGCTAAAGAGCAACTCGCTAAGATCCAAGTCGCTAGTATCAAGTCGCTAACAATTTACTCTACAACTCGCTAACAATTTCTGAAGCAAGTCGCTAACCTCACCAAGTCGCTAGCCGTAGTGGAGAGTCCACTAACTTGTAGTATTTGTCGGCTTGTCTCAATAGACAAGTCGCTAGGCTCAAGTCGCTAACAACTAACACTGTAACTTGCTAACTTTTACTGAAGCAAGTCGCTATGATGAAAAAGACTACAAGAACCAAGTCACTAGCAAGAAAAACTTCAAAAACACACTTTTCAATCCAAAACAAGCTCAACCACAGTGATTCAAGCTTACCAAATCAAAACCCAAGTACTTACAATGATTCTAAACACAAAAGTACACCCAAAATTCAAACTTTAACACTAGAAATGATCCAAATGATGCAAAAACCACTAAACTTTTTCAAACTCAAAAACCATCTAAAACCACTAGAAATCCAAGGATATGTAAGAGAGATGATCAAACCATGGCTCTTGATACCAATTGTAGGATATTGGATTTCACAAACACAAGAACAATCACAAATAAGGCGTATGATTAGATGATTTTAGAGAGAGAAAGTGGGATATTCTAGAAAGAGAAACTTATGGAAGGTTAGATTCCAAATGAACATCCAACCCTCTACCTTGGGAGGTAGAGGGTATTTATAGATTACAAACTAAACGACCTCCTGACGGCCTATGGATCAGGGATACGGTGGGTAAAGACTTGTCCTTCCTCCACGGTGTTCCACTAAACTATTCTCGCTACAAACTAACTACTAAATAACGTAACATGACGATATGTCTCTGAGCTAACTTATGCTAGATAATATTAGGGTGGTGACTCTTCACATATGGAATTTCGATTCCTAACATCTTTGGATTATAAATGAGTGGTCTTATTTGTATACGAAAGCGACATGAGTATGTACTCGAGGATCACAAACTGATTCATAATCTACAAAAGCTGAAGTTCAGCAACTTTCTCTACACCCATCACATTCTCATCCAAGTTTCAAGGCAATTATCAAAAACTAATTAAATAACAATATTCATTCAAAATAAAATTTTCTTAAGTTTATATGACTTTCGGAATAATGTTATTCACATGTAAAAACAACAAATTCTAACTTATAAGCTTTCACAAATGAAACCACATTTCATCCTCATTACTTCAACATCTAACACAAACTGAATCTCGGGATGAGATTCCAGTTAAGGGGGTGAGACTGTAACCACCGATAAATTTCACCTCGTATTAAACTAATATAATATTCTAATGAAAGAATACTTATTCATTTTTCACGTCTAAATTTTTTTAAACGTTATCAATTTATCTAATTACAATAACTAACTAATATGACGTAACTCACATTCTTAATAAATGTACACATTCTTAATATTGGATCGATGTACTCTAACCAAACTAACTTAAATAGCTTGTTAAGGGTTTAATAACCTCGGATAAATCCTAAGTTATTAACAATGAAACAACGAGTAATCTCTATTAAGTCGCGAATTTACTTAACAAAGCTAAGAAGAATATAACTTTAACTTTCAATGATTTTATTAATAACTCTAAATCGCTTGTTATGCGATTATTTAACAACTCTAAAACTCTAAATAATAATCGTACTTTAGGATTCTAAAACATATATCTCTAATGCCAATCTAGGGGTCCTTTTATAGGCTTAAGGATAACCTAGTCGGTTTACAATTTGTATCCTTGTACGACAAGTAATCTAAACAAAGAATATTCTAGAATAACAAAGCTTTCCATAAGCGAATATAGCAGTTCTTTAGCTTTGCGATGCTTTGACTTTGACAATGATGCTTTGACTTTTTACTTAGCGATGCTTTGAATCTTGATGCTTTGACTTCTTGATACTTTAACAATCTTGACACTTTCATATCCCAACAATCCTCCCTAACTTGAATTCTACTTGCTTGACTTCAAGTTCCTTTATAAACTTATCTTTAACATCTCCATCTTCAAGGAAAGATTGTGTCTTTGTCTTTGGATTGTATCTTTGTATTCTCTGCGTGCTTATATCAAAGTATTCTTTAGAAATTATTCTTTCTGACATCCTTAATCGGTAATCTTTTCGACAACATTCAGCAAGCTCCATCTTTTCGACAACATAAGACATTTTGTACATTAATTCGGTTTAAGTTTGATCTATTCTCATCACTTCCGGTGTGTAAACTCTGTGAGAGGTGAATCATTGAAAATTTAATGGATTTTGATGTCTCTTTACCAAAGCCATTAACTCGGAGTAGCCAAATGTTTTGATGTGTAAGATCATGGTACATTGATAACCATATGATTTTAGCAAATCATCGACTATCAATGATTTGATTTGTCTTTACCAAAAGTTGTACCCTTTTGGACTAGTTAGTTCTTTCAATCATGGTGAACTAATTACCATATAATGGTTTTCCACGACCTTTACCACAAGCCATTTTCTTGTGGGCTAGCCAACTCTTCACATTCTTGATATGGTGAGTTGATTACCATACAACTTATTAGCAAGTTGTCAACTATAAAGCGGTTTGAGATATCTTTACGAGCCGTTTGCTCATGGATTAGCCAATCCTTTTGTAACCATGGTGGATTGATAACCTATTGTTGTTACCATCTCAAAAACCATTTATTTCTTTTAACCTTTGTTTCAAAATATTTATCACTTAACAAAAGTTTTCTTTTCAAAATCATTAAGCGGTTTAAAGCGCAAGCGATACTTTGAAGAAATCTTGTTTGATCGTGATACTTTGAATAAAATCTTGATATATCAAAAATAATTTATTCAATAAAGATTCATACCGATTATTCATCATCATCATACCATAGTTGTCCATCGATAAACAATTTGATGACCATAAAGCGGTTTCATTATCTTCTTCAACTTCCATTCCATGCTCTAGCATTCTCCTCATAAGATCGATGTAGCGGATATCTTCTATCTGCTAACATGTGAATCATAGTCCCATCTTCTAACTCTAGAACATGTACTCCAGTTCTTCAAAGAATCTCCAAGTGATAATCTCCCATTCTTCTTGGTTTTCCAAATCTCGTGATGCTTGTTTCTTGATTTCCCAAACAGTTGTGAGATCTCCAAGCAAGATTAAACCAACACCTTCTGATGGAATGTGTTCAAAGTATTCTTGCACCAAATGATATAGATGAAACAAATCCTCTCTATCTATTATGTGCAATAGATCCCATAGCATATTAAACACTCTGAAGCTTTCATCTTCTCTATGAAACATCAGATAATTTCCATCTTTAGATTCTACAACTTCAAAAGTAGTTATTGGAGACTTTTTCTTCTTCTTTTACATCTTCTTTTACGCATCGACTTTAGAATACTCAAATTCTACAATTCTTAAGTAATTCCTTAGTTCATCATTAGTATCAGATCTTAATTCAACTTTCTTTGATGGCTGTTGATCTTCAACTTCAGTTGTTCTTTTTCTTTTTAAGCTTTCTTTTCTATCATCTTCTTTCTGAGCATCATCATCTTTAAAATCTTTGATACTATCAACATTCTTCTGATAAGCTTCTCTAACAGCTTCATACAACTCTTTCATCTCAACATAATTCAACTTATTCAATCCAATATATCCTTGACCTTTTAAATAAGCCATCATGGCATTTCTTTCTTTTGCACAAGATTTGGTCTTCTTGGTAGAGCGAAGCAGGAATAGGTGACTTTAATGTTCTACATGACTTGACATTCAATTCTTCTTGCAATTTCTTAGGCGCTTCTCTATCCTTAGCTTCTTCAATATCGACTTGACATTCAATTCGACTTGAAATTTTCTAGTTGCTTCCTCATTCATAGCAATTTGAGCGACCCTTATTTGTGCTAAAGTGAGCTTCTTCTTCTTTGTTTCTACCATCTTACCTTTTCCTTTATCTTTTGGATCTATAACAGGTTGAGAAGCTTGTTGTTGTTCTTGATAACACCGGGAATGCTAACACTTCTTGGTCTTGATAAATTTTGCAATATTTCAACAACTTCTTCATCCACAACTTGCGGTGTGCTCAACCATAGGTGTATCAATCTCCTCTTCATGTAGAATAGTAGAGGACCGACTTCTTCATCAAAGTTTAACACCCTTGGTGTAATTAATTCTTGTCGAGATGTTTCTTGAAGACCGGTACTTTGATCGTGACACCTTGATCATCGGTACCTTGAACTCTAATGCTTTCTTCCTCGGTACTTTCAATATTAACTTGCACTTGGTACCTTGAGGTTGATCATCGATACCTTGAGGTTCGACTTCTTCTTCATTCAAATTCTTATCTTCCAATTTCCTCCCAATTGGAATGAAGATTGCTTTTGAACCTTTTGCTTTTGGTCTTCTTAAAGCGCCTTTCTTTGCTTCTTTTTAGCTTTGACCCATAACTTTGTGATGTTTAACCAAGGGCCAAACAGACTTCTTGAATCTTCTAAACTTAACCTTCAATTGTGCTATACATGCGACTTGAGCTTGATAGTTTTCTTCAATCGACTAACTCCTTGTCGAACATAATTATCAACACTAAACCTTGGGGTATAGTAGTTGGATCTCCTTGAGGAGGATGATGAGAAAATAGGAACATCTTGTTACGGTGATGCAATAGGAGGAGTAGTATGGTGGGATGAGGTGGGAGAAACTTGAGTACCTTCATTAACATCGGTACCTTGTGAAGCGGTACCTTGTGATGAAGACTTTGAGAAGCGATACCTTGTGTTGAAGTTTCTTGAGATCGACACTTTGAGAAGCGGTACCTTGAAGCGGTACCTTCTCCTTCATCACTAGCATCAGCCTCATCTCTAATAGCTTGAACAATCTCCATCATTGAAGCAGTCAATGGAGTGTTCCTTCCAGTGAATAAATCACTCTTCCTAGCCATAAATGTAAAAATCTTGGCTGGTTGTACCACAACAGGTAAAAGACTTGTAGGCTTAGGTACATCTGAAAGTTGTTTATTCAAGAAGACTTGAATAAATCTCGGATACATTAACCATCTTGATCCATGAGAGATGTGTGAGAGCATTCCATCTAAGATTAGCCTTGAAAAGTTGAACATACGGTTTGTAGCCAATCCTACCGGTCACGGATGCAATGTTTGAACCAAATTGCTCCCAAGAAGTACTTTTAGAGCGATACAATGAAGAAGAACATGTACCAAATACTTCCAATGTGGGTGAACAAGGGTTTCTTGAATGTTGTTGTGTCAACCAAAGACCCTTCATATCCAATATCTCTCGGTGTATCCCAAAGAAGCATTTATCAAACCTAATAGCTCCATACGCATCATCAAACAATAAATCTTCACGAATTGATGCTTGATAATCTTGACAAGCCTTCCAACAACTTTAGCTTGAATATAAGATTCATCATTCTCCATATGTGTCCTTGCGGTAGTCCAAAGCTGTTGTATCCGAGGCTCAATTATATCGGGTTCCACCAAAGCGCATAAGCGATTGGGGAACCGGTTAAGAAATCAATGATGTCATGGAAGATGACATTGGCCTCTGTTTTATCTAAATTCGCCACCATGTTGTGTTTAGAAGCGTGTGTAGGTTTGCCATGGATGATTGAAAAGATATTGATTCTTGAATACGTAATTGTATTAGAGAGAGAAATATGGAAAAGATTGAAGCGAATAAAGGAGAGAGGAAAATCGGAAAGTAGTTATTTATAGGTAGGATTTGAAAATCACAACCCATAATAACAAAGTTACCGTTAGTGTGTTTTACCCTCAATATTACCGTTAAACGATGCTTTAATAAGACAAACAGTTCTTTCCACGTGGGCGATACTTTCCCAGCGGTACTTTCAAGCGGTACTTTCATAGAACAAACCGGTGATACTTTTCCATCTTCTTCTCTATTATAACAAACACTCCATGTGGGCATTGGATTGCCTCCCTTAAGTAAAGCACGGGACTGTCTAACTAACTAACTTGGTCCTCCCTTAAATGTAGATTAATAATTAATCATGCCAATACTCACCACCAAGTGATTAAATCTTGAAACATCAAATCCTTTGGTGAGTAAATCACTACATTATCATCTGTATGCACCTTGACAACATTAATGAGCCTATGCTCATAACAATCTCGATGAAGTGGTGCCTAATCAGAATGTGCTTAGTCTTGGAATGATAAAGCTGGATTCTTCACAATGCAAATAGTACTCTCATTATCAATATTGATAGGAGTATTCTTGAAATTGAACCCATAATCCAATAGTTGATTACGCATCCACAAAACTTGTCCACAACAACTTTACGTGACCACATATTACCTTGATGAGGATGTTCTTTGCAATTGTTTCTTCTTACTTTGCCATGAAACTAATCTTCTTCCAAGATATTGGCATCCTCTAGTAGTTGATCTTACATCATAGTTGTCACTGCATAATCACTATCGAAAAAGCTTCCAAGTGAAAAGGTGAATCCTTTGGATACCACAACCCTAACTTAGGTTGTTGTTTCAAATAACGAAAATTCTCTTCTTTGCATTCATATGAGAGACCTTAGGTGAGACTTGATATCTTGCACATAAACAAACGACAAACATGATATCGGGCCTAGATGCGATGAGATACATAAGACAACCAATCATTGATCTGTACAACTTGACTTCAACGGGTTGTCCATCTTCATCCTTGCCCAATGAGTTGATAGATTTGATAGGTGTAGTGGTGGCTTCATAGCATCAAAATTGAACTTTTAAGTATGTCGGATACATACTTGTCTTGACTTATGAAAATCCCTCCTTTGTTGCTTAACTTGAAGTCCCAAAAGAAAGTTAACTCACCCATTGAACTCATTTGAAATTCATTCTGCATCAGCTTCTCAAACTCTTTGACCATTGATTGTTTTGTAGCTCCAAATATGATATCATCTACATATACTTGAACCAACATGATATCCTTCTTGTCTCTCTTGATAAACAAAGTCTTGTCTATAGCTCCTCTCCTGTAACCATGTTGCAATAAGAAGGTAGAGAGCCTTTCATACCAAGCTCTAGGTGCTTGATGTAAGCCATAAAGAGCCTTAACAACTTTGTAGACTTTGTTTGGATGTGTAGGATCTTCAAAACCGGAGGTTGTTTAACATACACCTCCTACGTAATCTTGCCATACAAAAGGCACTCTTGACATCCATTTGATAAACACGAAATCCCATATATGATGCAAAAGCAAGGAAGATTCGAATTGCTTCAATCCTTGCTACTGAGAGCAAATACTTCATCATAATCTACTCCTTCTTCTTTATGCAGCCTTGTGCAACTAACCTTGCCTTGTTCTTGATAACATTTCCTCTTTCATCTCTCTTGACTCGAACACCCATCTTGTACCAATGACCTTCTTTCCATCGGAAGATCACATAATACCCAAACTTCTTGAAGCTTGAATTGAAGAAGTTCTTCTTGCATAGCTTCAACCCAACTCTCTTTAGTCAATGCACGAGCTATATTCTTGGGTTCTTCTTGAGAGATAAAGCAAGTGAGCAGGCATGTTTGATGGTCCTTATGATTTAACTTTGTTTTGTTTATAAACAAAGCTAAGCAAAGCATTATGTGGTGTAGTATAACCCTTAGCTTTGGTTCTTGTCATTACTCAGTAGAAGGACCAATGATTTGATCGGCGGGATGATTCTTATGAATTCTTAAGATAGAGAGTGTGGAACTTCATAATTATCACCCAAATTAGTGAAATCAACATCTTCATTGGAATCGAGAAAATACCTTCATCTTCAAACTCATCATCGGTATCTTCTAAACCGGGCATGGTTGGATCATCCAAATCATCCAAAGTCTTTGTTAACAGTTCAACGATACTTTGATCGAAAATCTTGTCACCAAAATCTTGTGAGTGAACTCTGCGGTCTTGTTCTTTTCTTTGCTTCCTCATAAGCTCTTCTTTGTTCATCATCATAAGAATGTGCTATAACATCTTGAAAAAGCATCGATTAAGTTCATCTTGAATAGATTGATCCTCGTGAGACAATGAGGATTTTGGCTCATCGATACTTTTCTCCTTCTCAGCAGTTTTAGGTTCTTCATCATGAACAACATCGGGTCTAATATGGACTCCATGAACAACATCTTGTAACTCTTCTCCATTGTATACAGGTTGATTTTCTTCTCTAACGGTACATAGTTCATAGAAGAGTCAAAACTTCAAGATCAAACATCCAATCGGGACCTTTACCCTTCCGATTTTCTTGATCTTCTAAAAATTCAACATGAAGACAATCTTGAACCTTCTTGGTGACTCTGTTGTACACTCTAAAGCCTTTCTTTGTTGGTGCAATACCCTAATAAGTATCCTTCTTACGACTTGCCATCAAATTTGCCCAAATTATCAATTGTATTAAGAATAGTGAGAGGGCATCAAAGGTTTCATAAAGCGAATGTTGGGTTTGTTGCCCATCAACAACTCATAAGGTGTCTTCATCGAGGTTTGGTGGTGATACTCTGTTAAGCACATAACAAGCGGTGCTTACGACTTGACCCGAATTGAATAGGTAATTGTGAATCGCAAGCATTGTTACATTTGCTTCAATCAAAGTTCTATTCTTTCTCTCGCAACACCATTTCTTGTGGTGTTCTTGCAATCTTGAACTCCTCTTGATCCCTTTGTTAGCACAAAATTCATCCATAAGCTTGTTCTTGAATTCGGTCCATTGTCACATCTAATACCTCTAACCTTGAGTCTCAGTTGGTTTTCAAGTGCTATTATAAGATCATGAATAGCATCAAAAGTATCATCTTTAAATCCCAAGAAAAATACCCAATGAATCTCGCAATCATCTGTCACAACCAAGCGGTACTTTTTCTTGTTTAGACTTATATGAAACAGGACCAAACAAATCCATGTGTATGACTCAAAGGTTCTCTAACAGTTCTTTCCTCAAGCTTCTTGCATGAAGCTTTGTGTTGTTACCCTTCTTGCACGCCAAGCGGGGTGATCATTCTTGTAAGTCTTTGAAGGTAAACCTCTAACTAAATTTCCTTTGACCAATTTGTTGATATTCTTGAAATTTACATGGCCCAATCTTCTATGCCAGCGATGTGCTTCTTGGAGTGATGCCTTTGCTACTAAACATGTAGCTCTTTCGGAAGAGTGAAGACTCTTCATATCCAAACTATACACATCATTGGTTCTTGGCACTTTCGGTATCACCAAGTTATCATCATCAAGCTTGAATTCGGATGAAAGTATGAGACATTGTGTCGATGAATAACACATGGTGCTTTTTGTGATTTGAGAGCCGACAAAGATTGAACTTGAGCTCCTTCACATATCTAACATTCTCAAAATCTATGCTCCCTGTCTTGATGGTTCCTTTCCCACTAATTCTACCTCCACTAGCATCATTCCCAAATGCAACTCTTCCTCCACAGTATGGCTTAAAATCTGACCGAATCTCCTTGTCTCCTGTCATGCTTCCAGAGCAACCACTATCCACAATAAGATGATCTTTAAGCTCCTCTTCTGGGTTGCCCTGCACAAAGATAAAGAAGTTAGTGTCTTTTAGGAACCCAAGCCATTACTGACTTGTGTTCCCCTTGTGGAGTAACATACTCAAATTCCTTGAGTATGTAGTCTTCTGATTTTGTAGACGAGAATCAAGCATTATCTTTTGTTTTAAAACTTGTGGTGGATTTTAGCAAAACTTTCTTTTCAACAAAATCTCCTTTTCTTTTCCACAAAATCATCTTTATTAAAAACCTCTGTTTCACGGTACTTGTTGAAAGTCTTGTTTGTTCATCATCGATTACTTTCCTTCTTAACCCATTTAGTTTTAACCACGGTGTAGAGTCCTTGATCTAGCTACTTTCTTTGAGTTATAACGCCTTCTAGATTGATAGTAATTAGATCTCCTAGGGTTCCTATTCCAAGAGGTGTTTGGTGAAAATGAGCGATACTTTGAGAAAGTCTTGTTTTTTTATATGATACCTTGAAAAGTGTTTGAAGGTCTTGGAGGTTTTGAAAAGGTCTTCTCGGTGAGGGTACCTATAGTCGGTGAGAAGTTTCTATGGTTAACCCTATGTGAATGATTCCAAATTGGTCTAGTCTCCCTTGGTTTTGGTTGTGATTATGTTCTTGGGAACTTACTTAGGTACTACGAATGTAAGTCAGAGTCCTTAATCAAATGATCGGGACTAAAACAAACAAAACATAGTTTTTGATCCGTAATCCCAAAATTTCTTCTTCTATGTGTATGACCAAACCTATCTGTCTTCTAGGTGAATGATTAAAACTGTTTTGACCAAAATTATCCCAAAAGGTTTAGCAGTATTTTGAAAAGGTTTTCTTAAAGTCTTGAAGGTTTGAAGGTGTGTGATACTTTGAGGTGAAAATCTTGCTTGACTTTTAACATCATCTACCTTAGGTGTCTCAATTGTTTCTTTTGGGGTTTCGGACCTAGATTGACTAGTAAGCTTTTCCTAAACTCTAGGTTGTCTACTCCAAAGCGAGAAACATCGGGTCTAATAGGTTGATGACTACCGGTGGGATGTGGGACGACATGATAACCCTTGTCTTTCTTATATTCGGAGGTGGTTCACTAAGTGATTCCTCATTACTAGATGTGTCTACATAGTTAATAAGTTCATCATCACTAGTGGTTATATCCTCAAAATCAAGGTCATCCTTATCACTAGGTGGGTTTTCTATATATTAAAGTCCATACCAAAACCTAGGCGGTTCTAATGTAAGCTCTTCTCTGTTTTTCAACATAAGTGACATGAGAAAGACCAGATTCTTTCCAAGCGACAAACTTTGCTAACAATTCATCTCTCTCCTTAGTCGGTTTCTCAATTTGAAATCTTACAATTTAACTTCCATTCACTTAATTTTAGCGATAATCTGTTGTTCATACTTTTACGCCCAAGCCATTTCATTATTTTCATGTGTTATTATTTTGGCTTCCATAGACTCTAAAGTAATTTGATAACTTGCTACCTCGGACCTAGCCCTTATATGATTATCTCTTTCGGTCACATAACTATTAAGTACTTTTGATAAAAGTCATGACACTTAGAACATACCTCGGAGATAGGGGTGAGCTTGGTGAAGTGGCTACCATAGCAAGTAGAACAGGATCATCTTCACTCTCCATGCTCCAATCAAAGCTTCCTAACCATCTTTAGTTTCCAAAGCGGCATGTCCGGGTTCCTCATCAAAAGTTGTGCTCGGTCAAACTCTTCCATTGATTCCTCCACGGCTACCATACAGTAGGTTCTTGGTTCATCATCAAACTCGGCACTCGGTCAACCTCGATAGATTCTCTTGAGCAACCAAAGCTTTTGTTTGATGGTGGAATTTCTTTTAGCTCTAGCTTTGGTTTCTCGGTCATCTGTTTGCTTGATATTTAGCAAACATGCATTCCCTGCAAAGTGTCCGGTCTTTTGACAATTGAAGCATTCAATCTTGGATTTGTCAAAAGTGATTCCTGTTTTGGTTTGAAGTCAATGCCTCTTCTGTCTTCTTCATAAACTTCTTGATCCTTGCGGTGATCATAGCAACTTGCCACGATATCAATTTCTTCAAGAGCATCCTCTTCAATCTGTGAGAGATCTTCTTCATAAGTGACGGTAAAGTAGCTTGTTGTGCAAAGAAAGAGCATACGACTTCATCGAGTGGATGGTACTTGTTGGTGTGGGTTCTTTGAGCAAAGGTGGGGTAGTGTAGGCAGAGTGCTTTGAGCAACATGCTTTGAGTAGGAGAAGCGGTACTTTTAGTGGAATCTTGCCTCTCTTTCGAGATGACAAAAGGCAATCTTGTGAGATTTTGAACTAGTTTGGCCATTCATCTCATGCTCATACACCTTGGATGATTGTAGAGATCATCAAAGTCCATAACATCAAACCAGGTTGTCCTCGATCATTGTAGCAATCACATGCCATGTCGATGGCAAACTCCTTAAGAACTTTAGATTAGCATCTTCAACTGAGACCTCTGCTTTGTATAACTCTAGCATGCTAAGAAGATTTTGGAATCATCATAAGCGACATCAAGACCTTCTCTTTCTCCAACGATAAAGGTTTCAAATTGTTGCTTCATGATTTACATGCATCTTCTTGGAAGCATCATTACCTCAAACCTTGTCTTGAGAGCGACCCGAGTTGCTTTGCATCTTTAGCATCATGGAACTTGAGTAGATGACCATCGGAATAGCGAGACAAGAGTATGTTGAGAGCCTTCTCTTGATTCCTTATTGTAGCGCTTTGGTAAGATGACCTTAGGTGCTTTGGGTTGTCCGGGAACATCAATAGGTTTGGAGCGACTTCATTACCATTGACAATTACATTCCATAGTGCATGGTGCGTAATTGCAATATCTTGCCTCATCTTCATGCTCCATAGGTCGTATTCTCCTTCTTAATGATTGGTATTCTTAGTGAGGTGATGGATGGGGTGGAGCGACTTGATCGACATCTTTAGGTTTTGTTGTTAACTAGGTTTTAGGTTTCTTCTTAGTCGAGTTTCCACACAAGCTCGATACCACTTGTTGGATCGATGTACTCTAACCAAACTAACTTAAATAGCTTGTTAAGGGTTTAATAACCTCGGATAAATCCTAAGTTATTAACAATGAAACAACGAGTAATCTCTATTAAGTGCGCGAATTTACTTAACAAAGCTAAGAAGAATATAACTTTAACTTTCAATGATTTTATTAATAACTCTAAATCTGCTTGTTATGCAGATTTAACAACTCTAAAACTCTAAATAATAATCGTACTTTAGGATTCTAAAAACACATATATCTCTAATGCCAATCTAGGGGTCCTTTTATAGGCTTAAGGATAACCCTAGTCGGTTTACAATTTGTATCCTTGTACGACAAGTAATCTAAACAAAGAATATTCTAGAATAACAAAGCTTTCCATAAGCGAATATAGCAGTTCTTTAGCTGCGGTACTTTGACTTTGATACAACGATGCTTTGACTTTTTACTTAGCGATACTTTGAATCTTGATGCTTTGACTTCTTGATACTTTAACAATCTTGACACTTTCATATCCCAACTTAGAACCACTTAAACCAAATGGACATCTTGTGAACACTTCACCTTGTCCCTAATTCATTTTCCTATAAATACACACCATCTTACTCCCATTCACTCCATCCTTCACTTGTTATCCTACACCCAAACTCAAATATACTCACACTCACTAAAATTCTGAGGTTGTGAGGAAGGAAAGAGCTTGGTTCCACTTTAGAAGTCCCTTGGGTGTTTTTTTTTCACGAGTACCAACGATTTGTAAGTCTTTTAAACTCATTCAATTTCGTTATAACATTTAATATCATGTACATACTGTTAAAAAGGATTTTTCAAGGAAAACGTGGCCTTTTGAATCACCTAAAACGAGTTATCGAGTCAAAAGATACGACCAAAGAAGTCACCACAAAAGCTGTCAAAAACTTTCTGTGACAGAATGTTTAGGCACGCGAAACGAGGCCTTTCTGCTCCTTTTCATGAAAAAGTTAAAGCACAAAAGTTGTCCGGAACGACGTTTTCTTCAAAAACTCGGGAGCACGGGTCCTGAAAAAGCAAAACGAATGCTATATTTAATCAAAATCTTAACAGCTGTTATATATATTTTATAAAATCAAGCCAAGCACCTCTCCTAAGCCCAACTTTTAAGCTAGAAGCCGCAACCCTTAAGCCCAGCCATTAAGCCCTTTCAAAAAGCTCCTAGGATACTACAAAACGCCCCCATAACCTGGTTAAGAAGCCCTTATATCTCGCTTTAATTCTGCTCTTATTTTTGGTCGCATGTCACAAAACCAAACACATCCTTATATAATTGATTTTGAGAATTTCGTTATTTTTAGTAAATTTGACCCTGAGCTACTCTAGAAACATTAAAAATAAGTTAAACGTCATGTTACAAGGTTTCATGCAAGAGTTATAAAGTTTTAAAGTTTAAAAAGGAGATTTTCAATTTGTTGAAACTAGCCTAAGTAGCCCTTTTCAATAATTAATATCTCGCTAATTAAAGGATTGTAAAATATGAGAGTTACACCATTTTAAAGAGCTCGCTGCACGAATTTTAAAACCCCAAGAACGTCTTTAAAAACCCTTATGGTCTCTTTTATAATCAATCAAAAAGAATATGACTCGTAAAGATTTTCATAAATAACTCTTGCGTGCATTTTTCAAAATATGAGTCTTACGAGCTATAGGATGTTAGAAAATGACTTAAAATGTGTTAATTAACATATTACGATGTCCCTAGGTTACACCGTAAAAGTTAATGGGTCAAAAATGATTTTTTATTAAACCGCGACATGGCCAAGTGACTATGTTCACGGGCTTATTTCTCCCTAACCAAAGATAACTAAAATATGAGACCTATACCATCTTGAAGAGCTTACAGCAAAGTGTTTAATGGATCAATTGCGTCGTAGAAATATTGGCTATCCTTGTGTAAAATTTGTCCTCATTTGGGCTTGTTGTCCCCAAAACCAACATCCTTTAAATAAGGCACCTAACCCCCTACTTTGGGAATTATTGCGACCAAACCGTAAGAGCTTAAGACTTCTAGTTTGAACCATTAGAAAGAACACCCGGGAAACTCTTGGAAGGATCAAGAACGTAGTAAAAACCTCTTAAGGCCTCGCTTATATTTACCCTTACTTTTGTCGATTTAGGAAACAAGTAAAATTTTCTTATAAAACTACAAGGATAAAAATTGTAATTTTTGAAAGATAAAGTTTTCTTGGGCTAAAAATGTAATTTCTTCAAAGTTAATTGTACAAGGGCTGATTTTGTCAATAACCCATAGTTGAGGGTATAAAGTGTCATTTTTGAAAATGCAAGGGTAAAAACCATAAATACTCAAAATTGTTAAATATAACATTTTTGAAACATATTATATTTAACAAGTTGGATATCGATAAGACTTATAGACGATCAATCGAGCCATAAAATAAGTATGATAAGTATTACTAAATTTTGAAGAAACTTCATGTTCACGCAACCATCGATAAAGCATTACCATCACATATACACAAATTCGAATACTAAAAACATGACATACCAACTCAGGTCGCGAGTTGGAGCAGTTTATTCACATTACTTAATTTGTTTTCCATCCAGACTACAGTATCATCAAGGTGAGTTTCATAGCCCCATTTTCTATCATTTATCAGTTTTGTAAACTCTTTTGGGGGAGATACATGCTCAATTACTTTCTTTTACTATCACAAGTACTCTAAACTTTTACATACTATTGTGAGTTCGTAGCCCCATTTTTATACTTTTTTATTAATGCTTTGGGGGAGATACATGCTCAACTGCATGCTTTCACATTTATAAGTACTCTAAAAACTTTTACATATTACTGTGAGTTTCATAGCCCCATTTTCTATCATTTATCAGTTTTGTAAACTCTTTTGGGGGAGATACATGCTCAATTACTTTCTTTTACTATCACAAGTACTCTAAACTTTTACATACTATTGTGAGTTCGTACCCCTATTTTTATACTTTTTTATTAATACTTTGGGGGAGATACACGCTTAACTGCATGCTTTCACTTTTATAAGTACTCTAGAAACTCTTACATATTACTGTGAGTTCATGGCCCCTACCTTTACTTTCTTTTAAACTGTTTTGGGGGAGATACAAGCTTAACTACTCGTTTTTACTTTCACAAGTACTCTAAAGCTTTTACATACTACTACGAGTTCATAATCACACTTTATATTTTTTGCTATAAACCTGAACACAAGTACTATCTGTATCCGATCCTGATTGTTATTGCCTAAGTGATACACAATTGCCACTAAAAGTCCCTCTATCATGAGCCATTAATCACTTGCGAGTGAACACGAATATAGTGAATAGATCTATTGGCGATTGGCGCCCAATTGTATTCTTTGGATAAGTAGCCAAGTGCACTTTATTTGAGAACCCCATAGGAAGTTGGCAAACTCCTACCCGAGGGCCTTGTTGCTTACATCATCTCTATGATGTCGGTAATTTACATCATTAGTTCATTACTATGATGTCGTACTATTAAGGTTTGCGTATCATGAGGCTTAGAGCAATAATACTGATCGCAATGATACTAATCTTTGCGATGACAACAACATGACCCTATCTTGAAACTTGTGTTCAACTGATTTGCGTACAAACTCTATGGATTCACTCAACTTTTGACCCGGTTAGGGCAAACAAACGAACTATGGGTGTATAACAACGTTGCCCACTACTTATTTTATCGATATCTGTATTTATTACGATTATCACTCAAACTCGAAACTACTGAACTCAACTGTTTTATCTATAAACTCTATGAACTCACCAACCTTTGTGTTGACATTTTTAGCATGTTTATCTCAGGTTCGTAATTTACGAGGATGGCACGGAAGGGCACGGATACTCAAGAATGCTATATTATCATTCGAAAACTTATTTAATAAACTGTAAAACCACTGGTTCCTCATTTTGTAAACGCTGATATTTATATAAATTGAATGATAGATCTTTTAAAATGACAATTCGAGTTCGTTTTCTATTTTTATAACTGTTGTGCCATGAAGTAACACCCAACTTGAATTCCGCTGTGTATCAAGAAATTGGGGGTGTTACCCGAGCACACCAATCCCCTTATGGGGTTGGTGGCTGACTCGAAGCCGAAGCAAACACCCTTACGGGTTTAACCAAAATCCACACTCTCGACACATTTACATGCTAACCGAGACACAAAGTAAGCTTAAACAAGCATATCCTCATGACCAATAAATATAACCGAGACAGACAAACACCACAAGTCACTGATTAGATCTGATCTAGACTGTAAGATATTGGTTATCATAACACTACATGGAACGTGTGATATTCTAGAGAGAGAAAGAAAGATGGGATGTTCTAGAGAGATAAAATCAAAAGAAAGGTTAGATTACCAAATGAACATCCAACCCTCTCCTTTGTGGCGAGAGGGCTATTTATACATATGTCTATGCCTTCCTTCGGGCTGTGGATCAGGCATACAGTGGGTAAAGACCCGTCCTTCTTCCACGGTGTTACTTATACTACTTGTAAACTAACTAATATAACGTTATGCATATGAGCTATAATATGCTAGAATATTATTGGGGTGACCGACACTTCAACATGGATTTTCCAAATCCTAACCATCTCCCCAAGGGAGGTCACCCCATTAATTACATTGTAAATCCTCTCAATCTATATATAATCTTTAATGCTCGAGCTCGTAGACTTTGAAGCTTCTAAAACATTAACTTTTCACATTAGTAGTGATTCTTTGGTTTGAGTGTTTCTTTGATATGTGATCTCGAGCTTTCTTTAAGATCATCAGCCATGCTAAATATCTGACTCATTTTTTTGTTGTATCGTCATTATGTGAAGTTGTGACTTTTGGACCGCCATGCTCATAGTTTTGGATCATGATATCTTCTTATCAGAGTAGCGGATGCTTCTTTGTATGTCTTTGATAGTCATGATTCTCTTTAGTTATCATTGTGTGCTTGTGAGCATGTGCATATGGATTGACTCCTCAATTCTGATCAGCTGCAACCGTCGGGTGATCCTGCAAGCAACAGTTAGCAATAAAGCGCACGAAGGTTTGTTTGATCACTTTCGTTGAATGGGGTTGCGAGAACCACGGTTCCCCATTGATCAGTACAAGTACTGCCCGTGATCAGGTAGAATTCCGAAGAGTCTCCTTGACAGGGTTTCGCAGCTAGTTAAGCCGTTCTCAAACCGAAACGTCTCAAAGAAGACAGCACGGAGTGAGTGAACCAACGAATTGAGATTCACTGATTGATGAAAAATGTGTTAATACAAATAAGCCATAAAAACGTTTATTTATACTTTACGATCTTCTAATATTTTGTCGATAACAAACGTAAAATCATTTTAACGAAACAAATAAAATAAGTAAATGGTTTGAGCTAATAGTTTACTAACACACTCACGTTTTCACATAAAACACTAAACAAGTAATAATGATTTTATGATTTAGTAATACATATGTACAACAACTAGTGTTTACATATTGGGTAGATATATAGATAATTAGTATGTATTATAATGGGTAGAAGTTTAAGTATTGGACCCATTGACCAAATACATTGAATGTAGTTGGCTATAACCCAAAGTCCATGACCCATACCCATGGAGCATAACCCATAACCCATTGCATAAAATCATGCATAAGTCATGAATGGGTATTATTCATAACCCATGTATTTAACCCATGACCCATGGACTAGATGCATTGCACATAATAGCGTCCTAGCATCCATGGAGCAAGGGATCCGTGGTATCCGTGGAATAGTAGACTATTTTCTTCTATATTCTTCTATAAATAGTGAGCCATTTCTTCATTTTGGGTTGCCGCTCCCACACATACTTTCTCCTAGTATTGTAAACCTTCTAACCTCGTATCCTAAGGATCTCTCTATGTAGTTTGTATTTTGTTTTTCGGTGATTCTCTAGGTTCCTCTTAAAGGCGAGATCACCACTTCTTGAAGTCGAGCAAGCTCAAGTCCATGAGTTGCCATGCTTCGTCATCATCAAGACTACTGAGGTTCTCTTGTTGATAGTTATTTCTTCTTCCCTAGAAGTGTTGTGTCAAAGGCATTAGTGAAGGATGCCGAAAGAGTCAAGACGAAGGTATTAATGAAAGGTGCTTAACGTCCGTGTCAAAGGCATTAGTGAAGGATGCCGAAAAAGTCAAGATGAAGGCATTAGTGAAAGGTGCTTAACGTCCATGTCAAAGGCATTAGTGAAGGATGCCAAAAGAGTCAAGACGAAGGCATTAGTAAATGGTGCCGAACGTCCGTGTCAAAGGCATTAGTGAAGGATGCCTAGAAGTCAAGTCAAGAGGCATTAGTGAAAGATGTCAAGAGTGTACAATCGATGAGGTGTATCTGTCACACCCCCAAATTACCTGTTTTGCAGCGGAATGGAATTCCTGGGGATTGACTGTCATAGCATCACAATCATAGTTATATTGAACGACCTAATGTGTCGTTTGGAAAATACATCGTTTGATTTAATAAAATAATCAGAGTTTACAAAGTATAGGTCCCAAATGAAAATCAACTTGTGCGGAAATAAATTTGTTACAATTCAAGCGATGTTTTAAAGTATATGAAACCCAAGTGAAAGCAGCGTCGTCCACGACTCTATGATATGTCCACATGCATGCCATGAAGTGAATGCCTTAGATACGAGATAAAACATGCTTAAAGCAGTCAACACAAAGGTTGAGTGAAATCCATAGGTTTAATTAATTCGTTTGAACACAATATTCGTAGTGTGAGTTCGTTTCACACTCATCGTTGAAAACAAAACAACATTTATTTCACTAAGTTCATGACAACCAAAGCGTAAACCTCGTACCAATAGAAATTGGTAAAAATCGTTTCATCGCAGACCTAATATGGTAAACTTGCCAATTTACCTTAATGATTCAAATATAGTGCGTTCGATTTCCCTAAGCGGGTCAATAAGAGCGGGAGTGTTAATTCAATAGGCCTATTCACAATATTCGCTCACTCGCAAGTGACTAATGGTGCATGATGTAGGGACTTCAAACATGGAAATTGATTACTTAGTGACAATAAAACATTTGGATATAGCATACGGTTCAAAGCATTTGTGTTCGGTTAAAATAGTTGAGCATGTATCTCCCCAAGAGTTTGTAAAACAATTAAGTAATAGAAAGTGGGGCTATGAACTCACTTGATGAATTGTTGTGATGACAAAGTGAATACACGAAATGTAGCGTGAATCTCGAAACTGACCTATTATGAATGATATGATATGTAATAAGTCATGATGTAATGTTATGCATGCAATTCGGATGATATTTATACCACTTGTAAATTTTTGAAGATAATGTTTATCGTCGAAATATATGTTTACAACATATCGTCATTTTATAAAATACTTTACAAGTATTTACGTTGAAACAACCTCCTACGATAGTCGTTTAGTGATTTATTGTGAAATTATAACTTTTCGTCGTAAAATAATGTCGTTGAAATTTCCATGAAAGTGACTAAAAGCGGCCTCGAAAAGCTAGTCGTAAAATGGTGCACGTCGGCGTTAGGAAACAAACTCAACGGTTTTGGGAAGCTCGTATCATAATCTCAAAGTTTTAGTACATGAGTTTCTATCCTAGAGGTCTCGAACATAAAGAAAAATAGAGGTTAAGTATGGTACTTGTGTCCATAATATAGTTTAAGAGTGGTTTTCGGCAAAGTTTAAGTGACTATATTTCATTCGTTACAACTCCGCTCGATAAACGGTTGGACATTTTAGATAATATACTTGGCGATCTCACTTTTACTAGAAGACATCACTTTTATAAGAAAATGTACTCCATTTTTGTTCTCCAAATTTTGTTCTCCATTTTTAGTTCTCCAAACTTTTTGTTCTCCAAATATTTGTTCTCCAAACTTTTAGTTCTCCAAAATAGAGTTCTCCAATTCTTTTGTTCTCCAAATTTAGTTCCCCAATGGGTTGTTCTCCAAACTTTTTGTATCAAAATAACATATATATTTTCGATAAGTCGACACTTTTTATAACGTCTAAGCTTCATTTTTGACTCGTACAAAATAAACAATGTTTGCTGAAATTCCAGAAAATTATATTTTTCGTCGTCAACTTGAAAAATTCATAACTTCTTCGTTATAGCTCCGTTTTAATCCGTTCAAGCGCCACGGTTTCGTTTTAAAGTATATTTTCTAAATATCTAGGCCAAAAATTTTAACTACTTGTCGGATATTCCAGATTTTGAAAATAAGGACAGACCTTTTGCAAACTTGTCGAAATGAGTTTTTCTCGCGCCAAACCTATTCTAACCCATTCAAAACAACTCCGAGCTATTCTAATCCTACCATACACCTTCTTAGGGTGTCATGGTTTCCTAGACATCACCAAAACTAATATATAACAAGGAGTAATTTATAGGATGGATTATATATATTTAACACTTAAAAACATTAAAAGTGGTATAAACATCACATAACTTGCATGTTTCTCAAATAAAATGATATGATCATAATAATGAATATGAAATAAAAACATGAATATGAATGCTTACAAGAAATATGATGAGGTTTAAGGACAAAGGGTTTTCCTAATCACTTGAGGTTTTATTGCAAAACCTATACAACAAGTGATACTAGATTGTTAAATAACTTGTCTTGAAAAATTATGATGATTCCTCCTTGGTCTCCTTGGTGCGGTTTTGGAAGAGAAAGAGCAAAGAGATTTTCTTTGTATTTGCAAATGAATAAGTGAAGTTATGTTTGGATAATACCTAAGACTTGGTAAGATATTTGCAAGTCAAGTGACTCACCCCAAATGACTCACCATGGGGTGGTCGACATACATGAGAAAAAAAATGAGTTTTGTTTTTGAGTAGCATTTACATGTATAAGTGTAATTAGATGCAAGTTACTTGAAGACTTGTGGTAAATTGTGTACCCATTTGAATATGTAAGGTAGCGTTAGATAAAAATAAATTTTCACGGGTCAATATAAAATATATTGAGGTCATAAAAATTATAAAAATACATTTCTTGCAAAAATTGAGTGAAATAATAATTATCGTGTAATATTTAAGAAAACCGTCGTAATTATATAAATTTAACAATTTATATACAAAATAAATTTAAAACACTGGGTAAACTCATAATATTATTTTTATAAACTTAATATGAATATAAAAATATATCGGGATACTTTTTGGAAGTAATGGATCAATTGTTCAAAATAATTAATTACGCGATAACGTTTATTTAATATAAAATTAAACGTTTAATGTAATATGCGAAACCATGCATGAACTAATATGATGATAATAATGTTAATGAAATGTAGACTAAACTTAGTCTATATGAAATGACCTCGATGATATGATCATGAATTCACAGCTAAACCATTACGGTTACGTGAATTTGATGCTCGTAAACCTAGTTTACGATAAGCGATAAATGATGAAGCATGAATAATGTTTTGAATTATGACTGAAAATCTGAGTTGTCACATTCGCCCAACCAAAAGGAATTCGGTCCACGAATTCGGTTCGTGTTAGTCTATCGAATTTTGAGTTTGTGATTAATATCGAGGGAGAAGACATGAGGAAGTGTCGTTATGGTTATCGATGATTGAGGCGTACAAAACATCATAGTAGAAAATATTGGATGAATCTCCATGAGTAACACTGACCTTGGAATATGTGATAATTTTGCTTGCACTAAGATTTATAAATAATCGCTCCCAACATAACATGATCCCTCGAATTAGACATAGTTAGCTAGGCTATGTATAATTAAGGAGCGATAATGTGACGTTCGGTTTAGTTGTTATAACTCTCAATGTTTACAAAGATTTAAACCGTGTCGTTAAAGCGGTCGGTAAAGAAAAGGAAGTAAAATTCTCGTAAGTTATAACAAATCGAAAAGAAAATAAAGTACAATAGATGAGAATATTTTACAACGAGTGGTTTATCAAGCGGTAAGACATCTTAAGTTATAAAGATTCGGATACGATGGGAGACATAAACTTAGTGCGACATAGTACATAAAGAAAAATAAGGCTGTTAGTTTCGAACTTCTTGGTCTTCCGCGTTGTTGAAATCTGTTGAGCTTCACCTCCTTCTAACATGTATGCATTCCCATGAGCTCCTTCAACTTGTTGACCTTCGTTTTGGGGACATTGGTTCCGATAGTGTCCTTGTTCCCACATCCAAGCATGTGACTACGACTTTACCTTTACAATCCACAGCTAGATGTCCGGTTTTGGCATTTGTGGCACTTGGCGGGCAAGGACCAGTGATGAAAATTACATCGATTACATAGTGGGTGTGTTCCGGCATAACTCTCGCCTTCCATTGGTGCGGCGACATAAACCATTCCGACTTCTTGCCTTCTATTTTGTTGTTGATGATGGTTAGTGTTACGGTTTTGGTTGTTGTTGTTATAACCTCCTTGGTCGTTTTCCCATTTCCTTTTGTTGTTGTTGATTTGGTTATAAATCGTTGTTGTTGTTGTTTTGGTTATTGTTGTAGTTGATGTGGTTGTTGGTATTGTTGTTGTTTGGTTGATGTTTGCGATTTTGCCTCTCTTTACTACACGAGCCATGAGCTTTTGCGACACTCGAATGGACTCCTCAATCGTTTGTGGATCAAATGAAATCACATCTCCTTGAATAACCCGGGAAGTCCCCGATGAAAGCCTCCAGTAGCTTCTCGTTATCCGAAACCATAGATGGGCATATGTTGCTAATTCTTGGAACCTCCGAGCGTAAGCATCAATATCATACCCAATAGTTACCAACTCGTAGAATTCGGTCTCCAACTTTTTCACCTCCGTGCGGACAATACTTCCTTGTTAGCAAACTCTTGAATTGCACCGGTGATGTGCGCATTTTCCATTCCCATCGGTGAGCATATGAATTCCACCACGACATTGCCCCATCCAAGAGTGTACTCGTAGCAAACTTAACCTTGCTATCCTCCGGGCAATTACATAACAAAAACACAGTTCCATTTTCTCGAACCATCTAACCATGGCGGTTGCCCGCGGTACCCTTGAACTTAGTGGGATCTCACTTTTGAAATCCTTATCTGACGACTTCTAACCCGGACCCTCCTGCATTACTGCGGACAGAAGAAGTCTAGCGGCCTTGGCGGTTGCATGACCGCCACCGATGCTCTCGGTCCTTAGTGCATCGGCTATGCTATCATTCACATATTTACGCATAGCGACTTGAGTCAATTCGGTGTGGCTTTCTTGACGCCATAACTTCTTCAAAATAAGAGGAAAGGTGAGGCGTAGCAAAGTCGATGTTAATAATAAGCGCTCCAAAGAGATATGATATGAGGTGATAAGTTTGAGGTTATTTTTCAAAATAATCGATGGTTTCCTAAGAAATGGGTTATGAGATGTCGTAAGTGCTTCAAATGTATGATGGTTTAGTGACTTAATGTGTGAATAGCGTGCAACTCGACATGTTAGTGGTGAAACAAATGAGTGAGTGACTTCGCTCTACTTAAAGGTTTTATCTCGGCATTCGACGTTATCGGTGATGAATCGGTGATATTAAAATTGTGATAGGGAATGACAAGGCATTCTCCACATTAGAGTATGAGGAAATGATAATGGAATGGGTAATTAAAGGCATCCATGTGACAATCGTTTTGAAGTGAAAGTAAATAACTCGAAAAATGTGCGTATAAACCGCATGTAAAGTGAACATGCACTTATGATGAAATGATGAAATGCTATGATGATGTAGTTATAGTCTAGGGTCAATGATGCAACCTAGTTCTCTATAAGCTCAAGCTCGATACCAATCTGTCACACCCCAAATTACATTTTGCGTGAATGGAATTCACAGGGATTATTTGTCATAGCATCACAATCACGATTATATTGAGCGACCTAAAGTGTCGTTTGGAAAATACATCGTTTGATTTAATAAAATAATCGAGTTTACAAAGTATAGGTCCCAAATGAAAATCAACTTGTGCGGAAATAAATTTGTTACAATTCAAGCGATGTTTTAAAGTATATGAAACCCAAGTGAAAGCGTCGTCACCATGACTCTATGATATGTCCACATGCATGCCATGAAGTGAATGCCTTAGATACGAGATAAAACATGCTTAAAGCAGTCAACACAAGGTTGAGTGAAATCCATAGGTTTAATTAATTCGTTTGAACACAATATTTGTAGTGTGAGTTACGTTTCACACTCATCGTTGAAAACAAAACGGCATTTATTTCACTAAGTTCATGACAACCAAAGCGTAAACCTCGTACCAATAGAAATTGGTAAAAATTGTTTCATCGCAGCCCTAATATGTTAAACTTGCCAATTTACCTTAATGATTCAAATATAGTCGTTCGATTTCCCCTAAGCGGGTCAATAAGAGCGGAGTGTTAATTCAATAGGCCTATTCACAATATTCGCTCACTTCAAGTGACTAATGGTGCATGATGTAGGGACTTCAAACATGGCAATTGATTACTTAGTGACAATAAAACATTTGGATATAGCATCTGAGTTCAAAGCATTTGTGTTCGGTTAAAAATAGTTGAGCATGTATCTCCCCGAGTTTGTAAAACAATTAAGTAATAGAAAGTGGGGCTATGAACCCACTTGATGAATTGTTGTGATGACAAAAGTGAATACACGAAATGTAGCGTGAATCTAAAGCCGACCTATTATGAATGATATGATATGTAATAAGTCGTGATGTAATGTTATGCATGCAATTCGGATGATATTTATACCACTTGTAAATTTTTGAAGATAATGTTTATCGTCGAAATATATGTTTACAACATATCGTCATTTTATAAAATACTTTACAAGTATTTACGTTGAAACAACCTCCTCGATAGTCGTTTAGTGATTTATTGTGAAATTATAACTTTTAGTAAGTAAAATAATGTCGTTGAAATTTCCATGAAAGTGACTAAAGCGACCTCGAAAAGCTAGTCGTAAAATGGTGCACGTCGGCGTTAGGAAACAAACTCAACGGTTTTGGGAAGCTCGTATCATAATCTCAAAGTTTTAGTACATGAGTTTCTATCCTAGAGGTCTCGAACATAATGAAAAATAGAGGTTAAGTATGGTACTTGTGTCCATAATATAGTTTAAGAGTGGTTTTCGGCAAAGTTTAAGTGACTATATTTCATTCGTTACAACTCCACTCGATAAGCGGTTGGACATTTTAGAAAATATACTTGCGATCTCACTTTTACTAGAAGACATCACTTTTATAAGAAAATGTACTCCATTTTGTTCTCAAATTTTGTTCTCCATTTTTAGTTCTCCAAACTTTTGTTCTCCAAATATTTGTTCTCCAAACTTTTAGTTCTCCAAAATAGAGTTCTCAATTCTTTTGTTCTCCAAATTTAGTTCCCCAATGGGTTTGTTCTCCAAACTTTTGTATCAAAATAACATATATATTTTCGATAAGTCGACACTTTTATAACGTCTAAGCTTCATTTTTGACTCGTACAAAATAAACAATGTTTCTTTGAAATTCGAGAAAATTATATTTTAAATCGTCAACTTGAAAAATTCATAACTTCTTCGTTATAGCTCCGTTTTAATCCGTTCAAGCGGCCACGGTTTCGTTTTAAAGTATATTTTATAAATATCTAGGCCAAAAATTTTTACCTACTGTCGGATATTCCAGATTTTGAAAATAAGGACAGACCCTTTTGCAAACTTGTCGAAATGAGTTTTTCTCGCGCCAAACCTATTCTAACCCATTCAAAACAACTCCGAAGCTATTATAATCCTACCATACACCTTCTTAGGGTGTCATGGTTTCCTAGACATCACCAAAACTAATATATAACAAGGAGGAATTTATAGGATGGATTATATATATTTAACACTTAAAAACATTAAAAAGTGGTATAAACATCACATAACTTGCATGTTTCTCAAATAAAATCATATGATCATAATAATGAATATGAAATAAAAACATGAATATGAATGCTTACAAGAAATATGATGAGGTTTAAGGACAAAGGGTTTTCCTAATCACTTGAGGTTTTTATTGCAAAACCTATACAACAAGTGATACTAGATTGTTAAATAACTTGTCTTGAAAAATTATGATGATTCCTCCTTGGTCTCCTTTGCCGGTTTGGAAGAGAGAAAGAGCAAGAGATTTTCTTTGTATTTGCAAATGAATAAGTGAAGTTATGTTTGGATAATACCTAAGACTTGGTAAGATATTTGCAAGTCAAGTGACTCACCCCAAATGACTCACCATGGGGTGGTCGACATACATGAGAAAAAAATGAGTTTTGTTTTGAGTAGCATTTACATGTATAAGTGTAATTAGATGCAAGTTACTTGAAGACTTGTGGTAAATTGTGTACCCATTTGAATATTTAAGGTAGCGTTAGATAAAATAAATTTTCACGGGTCAATATAAAATATATTGAGGTCATAAAAATTATAAAAATACATTTCTTGCAAAAATTGAGTGAAATAATAATTATCGTGTAATATTTAAGAAAACGTCGTAATTATATAAATTTAACAATTTATATACAAAATAAATTTAAAACAACGGTAAACTCATAATATTATTTTTATAAACTTAATATGAATATAAAAATATATCGGGATACTTTTGGAAGTAATGGATCAATTGTTCAAAATAATTAATTACGCGATAACGTTTATTTAATATAAAATTAAGCGTTTAATGTAATATCGAAACCATGCATGAACTAATATGATGATAATAATGTTAATGAAATGTTGACTAAACTTAGTCTATATGAAATGACCTCGATGATATGATCATGAATTCATAGCTAAACCATTACGGTTACGTGAATTTGATGCTCGTAAACCTAGTTTACGATAAACGATAAATGATGAAGCATGAATAATGTTTTGAATTATGACCTGAAAATACGAGTTGTCACAGTATCGATGTACAAATAGATAGGTTGTGTCAAATTATATTGATATCCTTGCTGATGTTGTCATAAGGAGTGGGTCTCCTTTGGGATAGGTGTTATGTAGTGTTAGGTAGTAGTTCCTCCTTTGCAATGGAACTCGGTATTTAGCCTTGTACCGGATAAAGGGTAGGCGACGTTGTGTTAGGTATGGTTTTACCTAGTGGAAGAACCCGGTGTCTAGCCTAGTACCGGAAAAAGAGTAGGCGACGTTGTGAAGGCTTCTCCACCACAAGGAGTTGGTGTTGTATAGTGATTACGAACTCTCGAATAGGTGACTCGGGGAGTGGAGTAGGGCAAGGAAGGTGTCCTTGTAGCCGAACCACTATAAACACTCGTGTCGTGGTTTTGTGTTCCTTACTCTTTACCTTTGCATTACACATTTCAATATCTATCTATCAACATCCAACATACACATTTAAATAGATTGACATAAGTCGATCTAAATATTTTAAAACGAAGTCTTAATCGGTAAAACTATTCAACCCCCCTTCTAGTTTTCCACAATTGGCATCAGAGCTTCGTTACCAAGTTTCCTAGAGTATGTTGTACTTTAAAAACTTGATACGATATGTGTATGTTTGAAAACTACAAAGAAGGAAATCTTTTAAAACAAATTGCTTCTTTTATGTTGGATAATGATAGATTATTCTAACATTTTCTTTTCAAGAAACCTTCTTGCTAGGATCTCTCCAAAGCCTTCATTTCTATTCAAAGAATAATGAAGTCAACTTTCAAGGAAGAACCTAAAAGTAATCGAGACCTAATTATTCTAAGTACAACGGATTACTTTAAAAGCTCATGAAGTATTTCGGTTTTATGGTCTCCATAAATCATATCAAGAGCGTAGAGGTATGTTCACTTATCCTTAGCTAGTTTACGTCTACATGAATGTGTTGATATTATTTTTTTGTTGTTAATAGTTGCTAGTCTCTAAAAAGTCTCTTTTTGCCACTTGCCCGACTTACTCATCATCGAAAATAGTATTCCTCTTTGATTTTCTAAAAAGATCGTCAAACTAACGCCACCATCACAAATAGATTCTTGATAATTAACTTATCAAATCCCGTTGACCAAACATCTATTCATTTAGGATCCTCAAAGTTATTTTTGTTCCATAAGCTAGTGTATAACTTATTACAAAAATAACAAGACTCCGTGAGTATGTTAGTGCAATGCAACCATCTCGAATCAACGATGATCATTTCCTTTCCAATCACGTCATGGTACCACTTACCAAACAACCCTCTAAATGGTTCATGGTCAATGGAAGAAAACCTCGGGCTCTCCTAGACTCCTCAGACGAAAAGGAAGTAAAATTCAACCCCGCTGCCAACGTCGACTTGGACCCCATAACCTACTTTGAAGAACTTCCGACTCTTCCAAACGAGACCAAAGAATTCAAACAATTAAAGGGAATGATTCAATACCTAACTAACTACATCATGATGTCAGGAAAGAGGAAGAGAAAAGATTGACTAAAGAGACATTAGGATTATGTTTGCTTTTAGACATTTTGTTTATCATTTTACAATGATTACTTTTGTTTGTGAAATGCTTTAGTTTGGTTGTTTTGATATTATCGTTACTACTCTTATTTATGATATGGGTTATGAGATATTTTGCTTGTTTTGTTGTTCCTTAGAGTAGAGATCAATAGAAATTGGTATACATAGTATAGTGCAAAATCTGTATTCTTTTCTGTGATCCTTCTTATCTGCAGTTGTCGGATCCCTAAGGATATACTAGACGGATCCCTCTCCGTGGTGACAGATGAACAATGCAGAATCCCACACATCAAAACAGCTCACTAGATCACTTCACACTAGCTAAACATAAGGCTTTAGGACCACTTAAGTCCTCTTCAAGCTTAGTAAGCTTCACTCATTCATAGCTCATTTATGATCACACTCAAAGTGCTTTTTAATTTATCATATCACCAAAACTCATCATCCTTACGCTCTTATACTCACACATCATCTATCACATGTCAACACATCTAGTTTTGCAAATCTCCCAATTTTAGCAAATTAATTTTAGTCGTCTCCACCTCAAAATGGGTCAAAAGCTAGTTTTTCAATTCTTATAATTTTTAAGGAATTTTCAAATTTTATCCCAAGTTTCCATCTGATCTCTAGGATCATTTAATATCACTTGAAACTATCAAAATTCCTAGTGTCATCCTTGATCACCCATTGGTGGTCATAAAGTCCCATTTTCCTTCCATAAAAGGCAATCATTAGCTACCACCACTCATTACCTTTGATCATTTAAGTCACACCTCATTTAAAACACTTAAGAAGACTGAGACACTCAAGATGTATAGGTATTAGCCTCTACCAACATCGTTTTCTTCCATTCTTGACTGCTGATAGCCGGATCCCTAGGATTAGCCTAGATGGATCCCTAATTGAAGGGAACTGTGGGAACCTGTTGACAGATTTAGCAAATCCTACCTAAAACAATCATTTCAAGCTCTTCTTGCTAACTTGAACACTCCATCCTGTCTAAATTAAACTCATAGATCAGTGCAAATTTGTAGTTGACCCTTGTGCATGCAAATCATCACATTTCTAAGGATCTTAGTTGTAGAAACCCGTAATTTTTCATAAGGTAAAATGACTATTTTAACCTTTGACTTTTAAAGTTGACCTTTGACTTTTACCGTAGCGTAAAAGCAAATATGATAACCGGTAGTAACTGGTGATTTTCCTTGTAACCAACACAAGACTACGATAAGTCTATATGTTCAAAATACTTTATTTTCACCAATAATCATAATTTATATGAACTATTACTACTTTATCATTTTTAAGTATATATTTTACTCTTTACGTAATACGCGTGCTCAAACCTACGTTATTAAGTTTTAACAACATAGACACACCCTCTGAGACTTATCACACATTTAATATACCTAGTTAAAGTATATTGATAAGTTTTAACATTTTTATAAGTATTACATTTTTTACGTTACCTAGTTTTAAGTTTCGTGACTCAAGGGCTTAACATTAGTAATTACCGGGACCAAACTACACCTCATAAACCAAAAACTAGGTACAAAATACACACACTACCACCTCTCTTTTGAGATGGCATGTACATGCAAGCCACAAGGACATGTGTCCTTCACTTAGAGCCCCAGCCTTATACACACTCACTCTTGTCCCCTCCCACTTGAGATAACTTCACTAATTCATCACTTTTACATGAAAAATCAACCAAAACCCTCTACCTTATCCTCCTAGGTCGTTCATCCTCACCATCATCCACTTTGATTCATACAACACGTTATACTACAAAAGTGAAGGTGTTAGATTTAGAGATTCCATAGTTATGATTCTTGGGTTATTTTAGTGATTCCGTTGTTAGATTTAGAGTTATTCAAGGTGTTAGGGGCTGAGATAAAGGGGATTATTTGATGATTAACAAGGGTTAGAATCAATTCGGTTGAAGATTCAAGACAAGGATTAGAGATTAGAAGGGTTAAGGGTTGAATTGTTCTTGTTGTACTAGTAACTTGTCATCCTAATCCTTGTAAGATTTGAATTTATTTTCTTGTCATTCAATATGATTGTAATAATCTCTATGATTATTTGATGTAATTTGATATAAGTAGTATATGTAATATGGCTTAATTGATGTTGTACATGAGGTTGAGACAATAAAAACAAACTAAAACAAGTCCTAGGTAAGTTTTATGAACATGAATTCTGAAACAGTCCCAAAGTTTGATTAAACTGATCATCTCAGTAAACCTTGAGGTTAATTCAGTAAGATAGGCTTTTAGAACTATGTCTTACGGTCATTTCACCGGGTGGCGCACCTCGTAACTCTTCCCGATGAGTAAATGAGAGCCAAAATTGCAAAACATGTCAAAATCTGCACACCAGATTTCATTTTGGAAAAGCCCATGGTTATGACCATTTCTGGAAGTCGACTCAGTTTTATGAAATGTATCCAAGACCTAAACTTGAAGTTTAGGGAAAGCCGCGTGTCAAAATAAGTTTTAAAACTCAACTTATGGTCGTTTTGGTAGGACTGAATGTGCAGCCAAACTTTCTGCAATGAAATATAAGTAAATACTTGTAATTAGACTATTGATATAAATAAACTTTGGACTTTAGACTTAATTAAGCTTAAGAAGTTGTTAGTGAATATAAAAATATGAACTTGAGCTTTTGAATCACTTAAAAAGGACTGATGGTTAAAACGTTATGCCTAGTTAAGTTTTACTAGATGAAAATATAGTGTTGCAACAAAAGCTTGCTGATACGATTTTAAATCACGATTTTGAGCCTTTTCTGGTCTGAATCAGCAAAAGTGTAAAGCACGAAAGTTGCTCAGAATGACTTTTTCTACAAAAACTCGGGAGCACATAGGCAGAAAGTGAACGACAAAACCTAAAAACGGCAAAAACTAAGCTGACCTGTTATTGACTAGAACCTCGGTGAGAACTTTAAGTGATATATTGATCATTTGAGGCTAATACAAAGCCAAGATTAAGTCAAGATTGCTGTCTTGAGGTTGTCTAACTTAGACACATCCTTAATATGGTCTTGATTATTATTGCTTAACCATAACTTAGCCGCACGGCTAGTATAAGTCTAATGACCGAAACTTGTTTATTTAAAACTTGTTCACTAGACTTTGACAAACTAGGTTGTTGGAATCACTCCTAAACTATATTTCAAGTGTTTGTAATCAATACGTAATAGGTTGCTTAATTAGGCTTTTATGTTAGTTTTAATGGCAAGGCTTATGTAGAAAGCCCATAAGCCTTGGCCCAAGCCCATAAGGAAGGAAGGGAACTTCTAGTGTTGCCCTAGTCCCTTCCCCTATAAATAATTGTAAACCTTCATTTGAAGGTTGGTTGTTCACTTCATAATACACTTTACGCATATCCTTTCATCATAATCATATCGTGTGTGTGCAAGTGTTCATCCGATCACTCCTTACCTTATTTCTAACATATTGATGCTTGTGTTACAATATGGTGACCTAACAGTGGTATCATTTGCCATCTAGTTGGGTGAAATATATTTGTTTTTGAAGTTTGTTTCATACGCGTGAGTTTTATATACATAATCTTTCATACGCTTAAAGCTTCAAATTTTACACTTAAAAACTCAAGATTCTTGTGGTTTAAGGTTTATTGGGTGTTAAAGTTTAAATTTTTTGCATAAAGTTTCAAACTTTACGTGTGTTGAATAATTTCAGTGCTTGGTTTTGTTCGTATAGTAGTTTCTACGCATAAGGGTACAAATTATTTTAGATCATCAAGTTTTCAACTTTCTTGTTATTTTGGTGATTTTGAAGCCACTTCACTCAAAAAAATCAGGTTTCTAAACATTTTTGCGCTTAAAAATTAGTTTTGGTCAAGTTTGGTACTTTCTACGCATAAGGAAACCCTAATCTTGCTCGTATGCACAAAGTCTACGCCTAAGCAATTTGTTACGCATAAGGATTTCTTCATTTGATCTTCAGTGCTGCTGGTTTACTCAGTGTTTTCTTGCTTGGATAAGCCTGAAAACACTTCGACTTTGGATATCTTTTACACTGGTATAAGTGTAAAGGATTTTTGGGCAAAACCCTAGTTTTACGCATAAGCAAATTCTTACGCGTAGAATTCTATTTGCCTAAGCATTTTCTTACACCTAAGCCTTGTCTTACGCATAAGTTAATCTTACGCATGAGGATTCTACTACTAAGCCTTTGGTTTACGCCTAAGCTAAGTTTTCCTCAAGTCTACGCGTAAGCTATTCCTACGCGTAAGCTCTCTTTTACGCGTAAGTTGGTTTTTTACGCATAAGGTATTTTTCTACGCTTAAGCTGGTTTCTACACATAAGGTTACTTCATCAATAAAGTTTCATTTGACTACAAAGATCCATCATCAACACAAGTTTCAAGATGTCTCAACCACCATACTTTAGCTATTTTCCTCATATGTATCCTCAACAACAACAACAACAACTCTATCAACAATATCCTCCACCATCACCACAACAAATGCAACAATTTCAACAACAATTCCTCAAGGAGCAACTCCACCACAAATGATTCAACCACCCCCTAGTATACAAGTAAAACCTTACACAAACTTTCAAAATCATCATCCATCCAAGTATGCTATGAAGGAACCGTCTTGGTTTGCAAAGGTGTGTGAAGCTTTAAGTAGCCAACAATCCATTCATGAAGCTGGATCCCTTGATGGACCTCCAATGCTCACTCCGGAAACTACGATAAATGGGTGATAAGGTTCTTTAGGTTTGTGATCTAAAGAAGCCACATGGAAAGTTCTTGAAGAGGTCATCCTTGAAGGTCCATTTCGGATGCCTACTATCATCGTACACGGAGATCGAATCTTTGTTCCACCAAGAGATGATATTACCAACATTGTCGGTCTTAATGAACTTACTACTGACCAACTTCTACACTTAGAAGCCGATGAACTTGCAATGCAATATATCCTTTTGGGATTACCCAATCCGATACTTCGTAGTGTTGATGCTCAGAAGACTGCTAAAGCAATGTGGGAGCACATTCATTGTAACACCCCCAAAATTTGCACAGCGGAAGCGTTCGGGTCATGGGGTGCTACTAAATCAATATACACAACACAAGGTAATAAAGAATGGAAATTCTATTCCATTTTCATAATATATATTTATTTAAGAAATAGTTTTACATCATTGTTTTAAAGTGCGGAAGTAAAGCCCATAAAAATCTATGTTGTCCCATTAAAATTTGTATTAGAATGTTTGGAAACACTTCGGATGCCAGTCTTCAACAAATGCCTTTGCCATTGCCCACGCCAATAAGTAAACCTGAAAAAAAACATGCTAAAATGTCAACACAAAGGTTGGTGAGTTCATAGGTTTAAGTAATCAAGTTTTCAAGTTGGGCCACAGTTGCACATATAGCATCTCCGTGAATTACACTATATGCAAAAAGGCTATTACGCTAATACCAAGTTCATGCGACCGAAACTACGACAGTGTGCATACATCTAGAAGCATGATAAATAAAAGCCCAGCAAGTGTATTTCCAGTACACTCAATCAATACGATATGATATACGCCCGATGTTTGCCTATCCGGTCAAACTCGAACGGGGGTGTCATCCCAAATAGATCTATTCATAACAATCGCGCCTCCCCAAAGGGAACTAACGGTAGCATAGTGGGATTCAAGGTTGTTTCACGTAATAGTGTTTTCAGTTTCATGTCTGAAAAGAGTTTTGCATGCTTCTCACCCCATAGTTTTATAAAGCAAGTAATAAAAGTAAAAGTGGGGCTATAAACTCACCTTAGCAGTTCGGTGAATAAGTACAAAGAGATCGAGTGTGATATAGCAGTGGCTCCTACCCAGAACCTAAGAATGAGAGGGCAAGTCTTAGTTTGCAGTTTTGAGTACTCACGACTCAAAGTGTGTAAATAAATTTAAGTGTTTACAAGTGGTTGTGTTTAATGTTGCTTGTGTGCCAGAGTTTACGTTTAAATAATTTCAAAGTGTTTTGTAAGTATTGCCTTTTGGACAAATTTACAATTATATATATTAGTGTATATAAGAGTATATGCGACGAGTAGGTTTCTGATTCAAGAGTAACCGAAAGACTCGGTACGGGAAATATTCAAAAGTTTCGTCTTTGTGAAAACAATAAGCGTTTAGTAAAATATTAATAATTACTTTACGTTAAGTATTTATATCAATAACGTGTATATATATATATATATATATATATATATATATATATATATATATATATATATATATATATATATTTAGTTAGTGGATAGTAAGTTAGAAAATATTTATATAAAGTTTTGTTATAAATATTTTCTTATCATTTGTAACTTTCGTTCTAAAGTCGTGTTTTAGTAATAATACTAAATATTTTAAGTTTGACGAAAATGTAATTTACAGTATAAAGATTCGACATTTATTAATTAGTTGTAAAAATGTATTAGTTCGGGTTTAGAATGTAAAAATATTAAAAGAATATCAAAGTTATAAATTTGAGGGGTTGAATTTGTAAAGAGTTATATAGATTATAAACATATATTGGTTTTAAGAAAAGTAACAACTCATTTAAACTTGGAGGGCTGAATTTGTCAAAGAGTGGAACTTGTAAAAATCACAAAAAATAAAATGGGCAAAACTGCCTCTGCCCAGATTCGAATCTGGGGCAGTAGCAACACAACCTTACGCCCTTCCCACTGCACTAGAAGTCCTATGTTGTTATGTTATACAAGTTAATTGTATTTAAGGCTTTCTTCACTATGTTGTACATTTGGTTAAAACTTTTCTCAGTATAACATTTGCATGTATACGCTTAAGGTTATTGTTTCTCTCTTCCATTTCTGTTTTGCCATACTGCATTTATAAAAAGCGTCTCATGTTCTAAATATGCATAAGGGTTTACAAGATTGTTTTCCTTTTTAACGAAGCCTATATAAATGTTTATAAACGAGTTCAATCATTAGCCACACAAGTTTTAGACCACAGCAACCAAACTTGCAAAGGTAAAAATTGTAAATATGTACGTGCATGAAAAGAAACAAGGTGGAAAATGAGATTGAGAGATGTCGAGGCTCACAGTGGGTTTCGAATGAGATTTCGAGTGAATGAGTGAGAAGAGCTCGAGATGGAAGAAACCCGACGTGCCAACTAGCTTTCAAAAGCTTATAACCGACTAGAAACTAGCCCGAAGTGAACGCTTAGCTTATGAAAATGAAACCCGAAACCTTTCCTTTCTCCTTCTTCTTTCTCGACGGTGAACATGTGAGTAAATGAGATGTGTTTGCGAATGTGTTTATGAGTTTGAGAGTTAGTTTGAGAGTCTTGTGATAAGTGGTGGTGAAATATGTTTGCTTAAATAGCCACACAAAGCATGACCTTCCTATTATTTTACTACTAAGCCTCCTAGGTTTCATGTAAAAGTAAAAAGGGTGTCAGGCATGTATGGAATTCGGCTAAAACTTTGGGCATGGAATGGCTAGTCATGTCGAGAGTTGGGAGTGGGAAACACATTATACAATGGTTAACAAGTCAAGAGTGGTCATGGCATGTCTAGGAGAATTGTTTATGTAGTAGCTAGGGTGGCTAAAAGAAAGTTTTGGTCTTCTTTTGATTGATTCTACACGCAAGAAGAAGCAAGAGAAAAAAAAAATGTTGCTTTTGTTTCTGTCGTGAGGAGTAGCAACAAAAAGGAAAGAAAAATATATAACTTTGACCATGGTTTTGTTGGGTTGTGTTTAACACAAGGGAGAAAGTAACAAAAAAATATATAAAAGTGTATGTACTTGTGGACTTAACGAGCAGGAAGAAAAAAAAGAAACAATATGAAAACTTGTTTTATTACATTGAAAGCAATCTACATTGAAAGCAATCTAGGCTTGGGTTTGTTTAGCGAAGCCCAAGACAAGAAATAAGAGTGGATCGGGAGAGCTATGTTGGACAAAAAAATATAAATAAAATTTTATTCTTAATTTTATCATCAAAGTCGAGGTAAGTTTCAAAAAAAATACCCGTGACTTGTCGTGTTTAAAGTTCGAAACGAAAGAAAAAAAAATGTAACCACAAAAACCGGTATGGAAATTTACGAGTTCTTACAGTACCTACCCCTAAAAAGAAACCACGTCCTCGTGGTTTAAGATGCGGGAATCGTCGAGGTCGATACGGTGACGAGATGTGAGTATATACTCTTAAAACGTGACGTGGAAAAGGGGCTAGTCGTTCAAGAAAGATTCGGTGATGTGAGGCGATAAGTGAACAACATATAAAGAATTCATTAAACGGAATACAACGCGGTTTCATAAGAGAGTACGATAGTTGGGGTCAAAATAGAAAGAACAGAGTCGTATGACGTTACGAAGGATAGAGCATAAGAGTGCCATAAGAGATCGTGACCAGTGACAGAGGTGGTTTAAATACGTGTGCGAGAATCAATTAGTTGTATGTTACATAAAGAAATAACATAGAAGCAATGATGAGTGGTACGTTACATAAAGAAATAACGTAGAGGTCGATACATGACAAGTTGTGCGTTACATACAGAAATAATATAGAGGTCGATACAGTGACGATTTGTACATTTCATACAGAAATAACATAGAGGTTGATACAGTGATGAGTTGTACGTTACATACAGAAATAACGTAGAGGTCGATACAGTGATGAAGTGTACGTTACATACAGAAATAACGTAGAGGTCGATACAGTGATGAGTTGTACGTTACATACATAAATGACATAGAGGACAATACAGTGACGAGTTGTACGTTACACACAAAAATAATGTAGAAGCAGTGACAAGTTGTACGTTACATACAGAAATAACGTAGAGGCAGTTATGGAAGCATAGCATAGTGCCATATTGTAATAGTGGGCATGTTACGCAGTTTAACATGGAGAGGTATCATGCATAAGCATTCGTAATCTACTCTACACTATCCTTAAGTTAAATATTCGTTAATTTCATTCAGTTTGTTACATCAACATTATTCTCATTTAAACTTCGCGACCCAATCAAACAAGAACAGCCTTAAAGTTTAAATGAGAATGAGCTTATACACGTTTAAACTTTGCAACCCAATCAAACAAGAACAGTCTTAAAGTTTAAATGTGAGTTAATTAAGAAACTTAATGACTTTGAGAATAATTTGTGAAAAACTAGAAGGGGGGAGGTTGAATAGTTTTGCCGATTTTAAGTTAGTTTCAAAAACTTTAGATTCGTGAATATGTGAGATCTTATGGATGTAGAAAGTATAGATATAATGATAAAGAAAGTAAATAAAGTAAAGCAAAGGGATAGAAATGACACAACCGATGTATAGTGGTTCGGCTACAAGGACACCTTCCTTGCCCTACTCCACTCCCCGAGTCACCTACTCGAGTTCAAGCACTATGTTAACAAACTCCTTCACTTGGAGAAGCCTTCACAACGTTGCTTACACCTTTTCCGGTACAAAGCTGAATCTTGAGTCCGTAACACGGTGGACCAAACCAACACAACTATTACATAACAAATATGTGAAATATCAAATACAAGATCTTCGCTATGTAAATCTTGCGGAGTGACAAATCAATCAAGGACCCTTGCTTGGTTGACTTGTAGAATGCTCGTGATCTCGCCTTAGAGAAGGACTTATATGAGAATCACAATAGAAAGAAAGAAGAACAACTCTCTAGATCAAGTGATCTATATGTTAGAAGAGAATGAGAGTGTTTGAGAGATTTAGTAAGAAGAGGGTAAGTTAGAATGAAGAAATGGCTCTCTATTTATAGGAAATTTCTTCACTGCTCCTCAGATCCCACGGATCCCTCCCACTGGGATCCGTCTAGTGTAATCCTAGGGATCCGTGGGACGCTCCTCTTTGCCCATGGGTTTTGGTTATGGTTCATGGGTTATGGGTTGGTCCATGGGTTTCCTTAGATTCAATGTATCTAAAGTATACATTGTATCTAGCCATCTTAGGTATGGGTTATGATCCATGGGTTATGGTCCATGGGTTATGGTTTTTACCCATCCTAATAAACTATTACAACAAATAATTAATTACAATATTTTTGTATTAAAATGGCTATATGTAAATGCTTTAAATATAACATGTGTCCTTATAATTGTACTTAAGATAACATTATATTTGTTATCAACAAAACACAAAGAGATCGCAAAATATTAATAAACATTTTTCCGGTTTATTTGTATTAACAATCTCCCCATTTTTGTTGATGACAAAACATAATGTTATGATGAGTAAAACTTAAGAATAGATGTAAGTTTTGAAAGCCCCTAAGTTTTACTTCTTCTCCCCTTTTGTCGAAACAAAAAGTTAACCCTGGAAGAAATAATAGTGTGGAAAAATTAGTCCACGATCGCTAACTCCCCTCGACGGTAGCTCCCTAGTTTGGGCGTCAAGTGAAGAAAAATAAAAATCCTACAAAGAGAAAGGTTAGTAACATACTTATGTAATCTTGTGATTGACGAGAATCAAGATTGAGAGCCAAGGTATGTAAACAAGGCCTTGTAATAAAACAACAAAGTGTAGTGGTATTTATGCCACCTACAAGCATGTAAAAATAAGAACAAGACTTGTTCTTGAAAATGACTCAAAAGAAAAAGTACTAAAATAGAAAATAGTAATAATGATTCCTTCCATGCTTGCATAAGGTTATGGATGGAGGTTTTGATGAGTAATGATATTGATGCGATCAAGGATGAGGTTGAGTATTAATCGCATTTCTTCCCTAACTTCTATTGCAATTTCCTAGTGGATTGGCAATGTTCACAATGTAAGTGATGTGGGTAATGAGTACGAAATCTTCCGGTTGTTTTGATTCGTGAGTTGCGGAAGTTGTGGTGGAAAAATAGGAAAATACGGATCAAAGTCCGAATGATTGAAGTGGTGGTGGAAAAGAACCTAGATGTTCTTGTAATTTAATGGGAGCTAAAGGTGGTGATGTTTCAAGATCATTGAATATTGTGTTTGGAGAAGTTGGAGGTGTCAAAAAGGCTAATTCTTTTTGCTTTGGTTGTTGAGATCTTGTTGGAGTCTTAAGGAGTTCCAAAAAAGTGATTTTAGGTAGTGAGTGATTTGGTGATGATGTTGGTGTACTCGTTGGTAATGAAGGAGGTGCTATAATGGAAGCGTGGTGAGTTAGTAGATGGTGATGAGCCATATGATGATGGTTTTCCTAAGCAACACGATCGGATGTTAATCCGTGCGGATATCCTAGAGTTTGATTTTGGTATCTTGGAAGGTGGAAGTACAAAGGTTTGGGTTTCATGAAGATGATTGTGTGTACTAGGTGATTCATCTAAAGAGTTGTCACAATTCTCATTTTCCGGTCATTTCTCATACTCCATATTCATCATTTCATAACGGTTCATGCATGGTTTTGCATTTTCATTAAACGTTATTTCATATGTATTAATAAACGTTATCGCGTAAGTTAATTATTTTGAACATTTAATTCAATACTTCCAAAATGATCCCGTATATATTTTAATACTTATATTAAGTTTATAAAAATAATATTATGAGTTTACCCAGTGTTTAAATCTATTTTGTATATAAATCGTTAAATTTATATTATTACGACGCTTTTCTTAAAAACTACACGATAATTATTATATCACTCAAATTTTGCAAGAAAAGTATTTTTATAATTTTTATGACCTATATATATATTTTATCTTGACCCGTGAAATTTATTTTATCTAACGCTACCTTAAATATTCAAATGTGTATACAACTTACTAATATTATTTAACAATACTACAAGTTACTACTATCCTCAAATAACTTTACATCTACTTACTATACTTTTACATTTTACTTACATAATATATAATAAAATGAATATGTATATGTATTATTAAATACATGATTTTCCAAGATTTTCAAGATCTTTTTTAATTATATAGTCTACACTCCAAGACTTTTTCACATTCAACACAATTATTCAAGTCAAGTCAAGTCTTTCTCTCTTCTTCTTCCCTCAAAAATCCGCCACCATAGGGATCAAGGAAGATTTCATCAAAATTTTCTAATCAAGTTCTACACAATCTAGTAACACTCTTTGTTTAGGTTTTGAAATAAAAACCTAGGGTGTTTAGGATAAATCCTTGGTTCACTAAACCTCATCAAGCAATTTGTAAGCATAAAACTTCATCTCTTACTTTTTCATATATATTTTTCATACATTTCATGAAGTCCATATGATCATATTTGCTCAAGTTGTAGTTTTTATTCATGTTTATCAAATGTTATCACCCATATGTGTCCTATTAATTTTTATAACAAGTATGTACTAGTTAGAAGTTTATAAAAATGATAAGTTTGAAAAATGGATCATCAAAGTCTAGTTGTGATTTTTGGAGGAAATGATTGCATAAATTTTATATATGTTTATTTAAGTTTGTATATATATTTTAGCCTCACAATGAATATTTATTTTGGTTATGATCAAATGAAGTTGTTTTACTAGTAGGATTGGTGATGAGTAGATTAAGGGATTTTGTGGTGAAGTTGTGGTTAAACAAGTAGATAAAAATGGTAATTTTAAAATAAGCGCGAAGCGCCGTCGAAATTTATAATTTTTCCGAAAAGTTAGTCATTTTATAAGTTTTATTAAAGATTTAGAAAATAGATTTTAGTTATGAACGTGGCCTTTTGAACGGACTAAAACGGAGTTATAACGAAAAGATACGTGGTTTTCAAGTTACGATTTAAAAACTACAATTTTCCGGAAAACGTACATGCAGTTCCGAGTTTTAACTGACCAAACAGTGGCCTTAAAATTTCTGTGAAGTCTCAGAAGTTTAAAAATATATTAGTACTCTTGATTACCTTCGCGTGGATATAAAGAACTTGAAAACGGACTTAAAACGAGTGAGTTATGGTTAACCGAACTTTGAGTCAAAACGTCTTGAAAACACTATTCACAGCTTTAGTAAGCTGTCAGGATTTTAATCAAGGTTTTTGAGGGCCTAAACGGACGTTTCGGGGGAAACGGACCTTAAAAACGAGTTAGTTTTCCTATGTATATATTACGTCAAGTCCGACGTAAACTGATTTTTCAATTACTAAAACCGTTACATAGTTTTAACTACATTTTCACCATTAGCTCAAAAGTAATTATTTTTGACAAGGAACCGTCACACATTCAAGTAACAATATTTTTATATAACTAGTTTTCAAGTAGCATATTGGGTGATACGTTTTCAAATCATGCATTCACGACAACATATCATAACTCAAGTCATAACATTCATTTTAGGTCGCGGATAGTTTCCGAGCCTCACTTTCGTGCACTTCATTTTGTTAGCATATCAATCACACCGGTGAGTTCATACCCGCTTTTACTCGTTTAAATTCCTATAAACTATTTGGGGAAGTAGATACATGCTTATTTATCAAAACATTTAAACTCTATTGCCAAACAATATTACTTATACTTTAGACTTGGTGCGTGTAGTGACTAGACTTAAACAAACATCCCAATATTTATATGTTGGAAGGCCATTAATTTGATAACCAACGTGAGTCGTTGGAGGAACATCCCGCATTTATATGTTGGAAGGCCATTTTATGGATACATCCCAACGTGAGCGTTGAGGAACATCCCAACACGAGTTGTTGGAAGACCCTTGTGGTGACATTTATACTTTTAACTACTTTAATATATACATTCATGATTGTCATTCTATTTTAGGCAATGGGTTGTGAACACACAGTTGCAAGTTTTGTATGGGCGGAACTTGAACCGAGTGGATTTACAATGCCTTTCTTTGTGTGAACATTTCTCAAAGTATTTCAAATCATTTTATTACAAACTTATGAACTCACCAACCATTGTGTTGACACTTTTAGCATGTTTATCTCGTGTCTTAAGGTGATAGCATTTCATGGAGCTTTTGGGTCGCATGGCATACATTGAGTCTTGTGCTTTTAACAATTACCATTCGACATGTTTTGTAAACTCTTTATGTATTATCAAACTTTGGGATTTCTTGCTGTGTAAACTTTAACTTATTTATCGAATGGTAAACTTTTCAAAACGCCTCATTATAGAGGTCGTTTTCAGTATCCATACTTTGTGCTATGACGTTATACCCCAATGACACTATCGTTCACTGCGATATTTTGGGGTGTGATGATTGGTATCGAGACTTGGTTATAGAGAACTAGGTTGCATTTTAGTTCCTAGACTATAACCGCCTCACGCCGATCCTTTCTTTTCCTATCACCTTACACACTTTTCATGCGCATATGTTTTCTTAAGTATTTCTTCTAGAACCACCTCATTAGATAACGTAGTTTCCTTGTACCAATAGGGAGTCCCAAAATCTAGTTGGGTCATCAAAGATATGGAGCTCAAGAATGAGCACTTATCTAACTTGATCTCGTGACAGTTCTTGTTTGATGAGATGCGAGATCGAGCTAAATAAGTGTTACTATAAAGTCGGATAGATTTGATGATTTTGCCCGAGGATGGGAGTTCTCTTGAGGATACTTTGGGAACCGCCGGCGACTAAACCTCATAGTGACTTTAGCACCTAACGGAATTTCCTATACACCAAGTGCGACTCTTCCTAGATACCTACCCTAAATCCCTCCTTCACCGCTTAGAATCGGATGATAGATCGGCTACCTATTTAAGTAACACCAATCGCCGAGACATGTATGCTTGGTGGTATGTACACGTGTGAAATGAAGCAATTATAATTATGGTGGCCAACATAATTATAAATGCGTCACAACTCACGTGGACATATGCGACCACGATACGTAGATCGTGTGGACACCTTAGGAACCAATTTGTGGCGTGGTATTATGTTTGAGGACGTTAAGTATAGACATTGGGAATTCAACGGTTCTTTCCTTGCGAGATAATGGCACCAAAGAGAGTAACACGCAAGATCTTGGCCGAGGTGGTGCGGTACCAAGGGTGGAATGACGGTGGACGTGGAGGTAGAGGAGGCGGTAGCGACATGGGTAACAATGACAACAACATCTGGCGGAAACCCCGATTTTGCCGCCATCATCGCTCAACAACTTCAAATCTTGCTTCCCACTATTGTCACACAAGTTGGAAATCATATGAATAACTCGGAAACCACGGAACGGAAATGGCGACACCAACAATGTAGCCGGTAGCAACAAACCAACAACAACAACACCAACAACAACAACAATGTAATGGATGCACATATAAGGAATTTTCGCATGCAAACCCGTGGAGTTTGATGGTATAGGAGGTGCTTTGGCGTATACTCGATGGGTAGAGAAGACAGAGGCGTTGATCGACATCGCAATTGTGCCACACATCGAGGGTGAAGTATCGCTTGCTTGTTATCGTGAAAGGCATTGACATGGTGGAACACATGACTACTGAGCTAGAGGCGAGAGGCACTATAGGTATGACATGGGACGAATTTAAGGAGTTATTGAAAGAGGAGTACCGCCGGACAATGAAATGCGTAAATTGGAAGATGAATTTTATCACCACTCTATGATAGGGGTGGTCACGCACCTACACCGACCGATTTCATGAGTTAGCTAGACTAGTTCCTCATCTAGTTACCCCGAGTCCAAGAGAATCTCGAGGTACATATATGGTCTTGTCCCCAAACTGTGGAACTGTGAAAACAACCGAGCCGTCTACAATACAAAGTGCGATCATCGAGGCGGGAACCCCGATGCAGGCGAGATGGTTAGAAATGGTACGTTGAAGAGCGTTGATAAGAGGAAGGAAGCAAGTGGGTCGAATAAGCGATAGACGTGGTAGCAGACAACAAAAGGGCAAGAGTTTTTGTGGCAACCTGCATCGAACAAAGAGAGTATGCGGTACACATCCCAAATGTGCTAAATGTGCTTATCATCACCAAGTCCAAGCCCCGCCGCTTATGTACAATATGCAATCATCGAATCATTTTTCAAGCCGATGTAGAGAGCGTGCAAGACCAACAACAACGGTTAACACGGGCAACATGAGGAATAATCAAAGGACTTGCTTTGAATGTAACAACCGAATCACTACCGGAATAATTGTCCTCGTTGAATAAGCCACCGATGCAAGCTCCTCTAGCTATGGCAATGAAGGAAATAACCCGAACCCCAGACTCAATATCGTCCACCCCGAGGTCGAGCATTCTATATAGGGACCGAGGAAGCCCGCAATGCGAATCGTACGCTTTTCCTAGACCATTAAGTGATCCACCATATTATTCAGATTCGGTGAGTCTCCTTAGATAAGAAACCTAGACGCGTAAGTTTTGACATAAGCACTTTGACCATACACTTGATTTTCGAAACCTAAGGGTAGAACCTTATGTATCATCGATTGAATCGCGAGGACGCGATTCTTCTATCGAGGAAGAATGTCACAATTCTCATTTTCGGTCATTTCTCATACTCCATATTCATCATTTCATAACGGTTCATGCATGGTTTTGCATTTCACATTAAACGTTATTTTCATATTAAATAAACGTTATCGCGTAAGTTATTATTTTGAACATTTAATCCGATACTTCCAAAAATGATCCGATATATTTTTATACTTATATTTAGTTTATAAAAATAATATAATGAGTTTACCCAGTGTTTTAAATTTATTTTGTATATAAATCGTTAAATTTATATTATTACGACGCTTTTCTTAAAAACTACACGATAATTATTATATCACTCAAATTTTGCAAGAAAAGTATTTTTATAATTTTTATGACCTAAATATATTTTATCTTGACCCGTGAAAATTTATTTTATCTAACGCTACCTTAAATATTCAAATGTGTATACAACTTACTAATATTATTTAACAATACTACAAGTTACTACTATCCTCAAATAACTTTACTTTACTTACATTTATACATTTTACTTAATAATAATAATAATAATAATGTAAAGTATATGTATATGCATTATTAATTACAAGATTTTCCAAGATCTTGCAAGATCTTTTTATTATATAGTCTACACTCCAAGACTTTTTCACATTCAACACAATCAATTCAAAGTGTAAAGTCAAAACTTTCTCTCTCTTCTTCTTCCCCAAAATCCGCCACCATAGGGATCAAGGAAGTGATCATCAAAATTTTTCTAATCAAGTTCTACACAATCTAGTAACACTCTTTGTTTAGGTTTTGAAATAAAAACCTAGGGTGTTTAGGATAAATCCTTTGTTCACTAAACCTCATCAAGCAATTTGTAAGCATAAAACTTCATCACTTACTTTTTCATATATATTTTCATACATTTCATGAAGTCCATATGATCATATTTGCTCAAGTTGTAGTTTTTATTCATGTTTATCAAATGTTATCACCCATATGTGTCCTATTAATTTTTATAACAAGTATGTACTAGTTAGAAGTTTATAAAAATGATAAGTTTGAAAATGGATCATCAAAGTCTAGTTGTGATTTTTGGAGGAAATGATTACATAAATTTTATATATGTTTATTTAAGTTTGTATATATATTTTTAGCCTCACAATGAATATTTATTTTGGTTATGATCAAATGAAGTTGTTTTACTAGTAGGATTGGTGATGAGTAGATTAAGGGATTTTGTGGTGAAGTTGTGGTTAAACAAGTAGATAAAAATGGTAATTTTAAAATAAGCGAAGCGTTTGTCTAAATTTATAATTTTTCCGAAAAGTTAGTCATTTTATAAGTTTTATTAAAGATTTAGAAAATAGATTTTTAGTTATGAACGTGGCCTTTTGAACGGACTAAAACGGAGTTATAACGAAAAAGATACGTGGTTTTCAAGTTACGATTTAAAAACTACAATTTTCCGGAAAATGTACATGCAGTTCCGAGTTTTAACTGACCAAACAGTGGCCTTAAAATTTCTGTGAAATCTCCAAAGTTTAAAAATATATTAGTACACTTTATTACCTTCGCGTGGATATAAAGAACTTGAAAAACGGACTTAAAACGAGTGAGTTATGGTTAACCGAACTTTGAGTCAAAACGTCGTTGAAAACACTATTCACAGCTTTAGTAAGCTGTCGATTTTAATCAAGGTTTTGAGGGCCTAAACGGACGCTTCGGGGAAACGGACCTTAAAACGAGTTAGTTTTCCTATGTATATATTACGTCAAGTCCGACGTAAACCGATTTTTCAATTACTAAAACCGTTACGTAGTTTTAACTACATTTTCACCATTAGCTCAAAAGTAATTATTTTGACATGGAACCGCCACACATTCAAGTAACAATATTTTTATATAACTAGTTTTCAAGTAGCATATTGGGTGATACGTTTTCAAATCATGCATTCACGACAACATATCATAACTCAAGTCATAACATTCATTTTAGGTCGCGGATAGTTTCCGAGCCTCACTTTCTTGCACTTCATTTTGTTAGCATATCAATCACACCGGTGAGTTCATACCCGCTTTTACTCGCTTAAATTCCTATAAACTATTTGGGTAGATACATGCTTATTTATCAAAACATTTAAACTCTATTGCCAAACAATATTACTTATACTTTAGACTTGGTGCGTGTAGTGACTAGACTTAAACAAACATCCCAATATTTATATGTTGGAAGGCCATTAATTTGGATACAGCCCAACGTGAGTCGTTGGAGGAACATCCCGGCATTTATATGTTGGAAGGCCATTTTTATGGATACATCCCAACGTGAGCGTTGGAGGAACATCCCAACACGAGTTGTTGGAAGACCCTTGTGGTGACATTTATACTTTTAACTACTTTAATATATACATTCATGATTGTCATTCTATTTTAGGCAATGGGTTGTGAACACACAGGTTGCAAGTTTTGTATGGGCGGAACTTGAACCGAGTGGATTTACAATGCCTTTCTTGTGTGAACATTTCTCAAAGTATTTCAAATCATTTTATTACAAACTTATGAACTCACCAACCATTGTGTTGACACTTTTAGCATGTTTATCTCGTGTCTTAAGGTGATAGCATTTCATGGAGCTTTTGGGTCGCATGGCATACATTGAGTCTTGTGCTTTTAACAATTACCATTCGACATGTTTTGTAAACTCTTTATGTATTATCAAACTTTGGGATTTCTTGTGGTGTAAACTTTAACTTATTTATCGAATGGTAAACTTTTCAAAACGTCTCATTATAGAGGTCGTTTTCGTATCCATACTTTGTGCTATGACGTTATACCCCAATGACACTATCGTTCATTGCGATATTTTGGGGTGTGACATGTGTTGTACCTTTAATATATCTAAATATTCTTTTACGGCTTCTAGGTGTGATGTTTTGGGGTCTTCTTGAAACCTAGCACATAAGTAAACGCTAAACATGATATCCGGCCTACTAGCCGTGAGGTAGAAGACTACCAATCATGCCACGATATTTAGTATTATCTACGGATTCTCCATCTTCATCTTTAGTGAGTTTGGTATCGGATGACATTGGTGTCCTAATTGGTTTTGACTCTTCTAAACCGAATTTCTTTAACATCTCTTTTATGTATTTAGATTGGTTAAAGAAGATACCATCTTCTACTTGTTTGATTTGTAGACCAAGAAAGAAACTAAGTTCTCCCATCATACTCATCTCGAACTCGTCATGCATGATCTTAGAGAAATCATCACACATGTCTTGACAAGTGGATCCAAATATAATATCATCTACATATTTTTTTACTATGATTATATGTGACTCTCTTTTCTTAGTAAAAAGTGTGTTGTCAACTAACCCCATGGTATAGTTGTGTTTAATTAAAAATGACTTAAGTCTATCATACCAAGCTTTTGGAGCTTGTTTAAGACCATAAAGGGCTCTCTTTAATTTATACACATGTTTGGGTTTTTCAAAATCGATGAAGCCCAGAGGTTGAGCTACATATACTTCTTCATTAATGAAACCATTTAGAAAAGCACCTTTGACATCCATTTGATAAAGCTTTAGATCATTAGCACAAGCATACGCAAGAAGTATTCTTATAGACTCTAATCTAGCCACGGGGGCATAGGTATCATCAAAGTCTATTCCTTCTTGTTGGTTATACCCTTGGGCAACGAGTCTAGCCTTGTTCCTAGACACTACTCCGTTTGCATCTAATTTGTTTTTATAAACCCATTTGGTTTATATTATGGTTTGATTACTAGGTGGATGGACAAGTGTCCAAACATCATTAGAAACAAATTGATTCATATCTTCTTGCATAGCCATTACCCAACTCTCATCTTTTATGGCTTCTTGTGTATTCTTAGGTTCTATGGTTGAAACGAAATAAAACAAGTTACTTTGGTTTTGAACTTGTGACCTTATTGTTCTTTCGTTTAGCTTTCCTATGACCTTATCTACGGGGTGATCTTTGGACTCTTTAATGTTTATGACTTCATCATTTAAAGGTTTTTCTTCATTTATCTTTTTCTTTATTACTATAGCTTCACTTTCTACAATCTCGTCATCGACAAGAGGTGGAGAGGGTTTGGGTGGACTTTCATCAAATTTTATATTTAATGACTCTTCTACCTTCATTGTTTCTTTGTTTAATATGACGTAAGCTTTTCTATTTGGAGAGTAACCTAGAAAGATACCTTCGGTTGATTTAGGATCAAATTTTGTAAGGTAATCTTTAGTGTTAAGAATGAAACATTTCTTCCAAAGACTCTAAAGTGATTTAACATAGGCTTTTTGCCTCGGAGTAACTCATATGGAGTTTTGCCTAAGATTGGTCTAATTAAGACTCGATTGAGTATGTACGTTGAAGTATCAACGGCATTACACCAAAACTTTTGAGGTATGGATTGTTCATTAAACATGGTTCGAATCATTTCTTGTAGGGTTCTATTCTTCCTTTCTACTACCCCATTCGATTGTGGAGTGCGTGGAGCCGAGAAGTTGTGAGTAATACCATTAGCATCACAAAAGCTCGAATTGCACTTCATTATCGAATTCCTACCATGATCCGTCCTAATAGACACTATAGGACTTCCTAGTTGCCTTTGGATCTTTTGCTTAATATTTCAAAATAATTAAAGGTTTCGCTTTGTTCTTTAAGAATTTTGTCCATGTATACCTAGAGTAATCATCCACTATGACCAAAGTGTAGTAGTTGCCTCCATAACTTTGGATAGCGGATGGACCAAACAAATCCATATGTAGTAATTCTAGACACTTAGTTGTAGACACCATGTTTTTAGCTTTATGACTAGAATGAACTTGCTTTCCTACATTACAAGCATCACAAAAGTGATGTTCATATTTTAACTTAGGTAGATCTCTTACTAGATCTTTGGATGATAGTGATTGAAGAAGTCGCATGTTGGCGTGACCCAATCTTCGATGCCATAAGGTCGAAGTATCATCCATAGAGGTAAGACATAGTTTGTCTTTAGGTTCATTACCGATTTTAATGACATAGACTCCATGTTTCCTAATACCTCTTCCTATGGTTATACCATTTTAATATCTTACTATCGGTTTCGTAAAAGTACATTGCACTTTTTATCACATATTTGTCCTATACTTAAGAGGTTAAAGTTTAGGTTTTCTACGTGACACACATCGTTAATGGTTAGATATTTGTTAGAAATCGTAACTTTACCGATGATTCTACTTTTGGTATTTCCAAACACCACATTACCTCCATTGAAGGATTCATATATGAAGAATAGATCCTTATTGCCGGTCATGTGCCTTGTGCACCCACTATCCTTGACCCATTCATCCGGGTCTAGGTCGACCTTTAAGCACACCTCGTCATTTGCCATGAGACAAATTTCTTCGTCCTCCTCGTCGCTCATTCCCCACGTGCCGCTCACGAACGCCTTTTGATCATCCGTTTGAGACACTTACTAATAAAGTGATTTGGGTCCCCACATTTAAAGCAAGTACGATCATCTTTTGGCTTCTCGTCCTCTTTGCTTTTCCGAAGCCTTCTTATTGTCATACGGTTGTTTGACGATCTTCCTTTCTTCTAAAGAACTTTTAAAGTCCTCACCGCCATAGCGTACTCCTCGTCGTCACTACTCGAAGAGAGTTCTCTTCATCGCTTGAAGCCTTTTTGGCTTTAAGGGCAAGAGATTTGTGTTTCTCTTTCACCCTTGAGGCTTGAGTCTTTATCAAGGACAAGCTCGTAGACTTTTAAGTTGCCTATGAGTTCATCAAGGGTGAGGATTGTCAAATCTTTTGACTCTTCGATCGCCGTCACCTTGGATCTCGACTTCGATGGAAGTGCCCTTTGATATCTCCTAACATGGTTATGGCTAGAAAAAGATTCATCAAGTGCTTGTAAAGATGTAATAATAGTATTAAAGTTAGAAAATGAATGATCTATAGTTTCCTCATCCGATATTGAAAATTGTTCATATTGTTGAACAAATAAATCAATTTTATTATTTTTAACTTGTTAGTTGCCTTGATGAGTTACAACTAAAGAATTCCAAATTTCTTTAGAGGTTTTAAGCATAGAAATTCTTTCGAATTACTTTTTACCAATGTCACCACAAAGGTTGGTGAGTTCATAGGTTTAAGTAATCAAGTTTTCAAGTTGGACCACAGTTGCACATATAGCATCTCGTGAATGACACTATATGCAAAAAGGCTATTACGCTAATACCAAGTTCATGCGACGAAACTACGACAAAGGTGCATGCATTTAGAAGCATGATAAATAAAAGCCCAAAGAAGTGTATTTCAAGACACTCAATCAATACGATATGATATACGCCGATGTTTGCCTATCCGGTCAAACTCGAACGGGGTGTCATCCCAATAGATCTATCCATAACAATCGCGCCTCCAAAGGGAACTAATGGTAGCATAGTGGGATTCAAGGTTGTTTCACGTAATAGTGTTTTCAGTTTCAGGTCTGAAAAGAGTTTTGCATGTTTCTCACCCCATAGTTTTATAAAGGAAGTAATAAAACTAAAAGTGGGGCTATAAACTCACCTTAGCAGTTCGGTGAATAAGTACAAAGAGATCGAGTGTGATATAGCAGTGGCTCCTACCCAGAACCTAAGAATGAGAGGGCAAGTCTCAGTTTGCAGTTTTGAGTACTCATGACTCAAAGTGTGTAAATAAATTTAAGTGTTTACAAGTGGTTGTGTTTAATGTTGCTTGTGTGGCAGAGTTTACGTTTAAATAATTTCAAAGTGTTTTGTAAGTATTGCCTTTTGGACAAATTTACAATTATATATATTAGTGTATATAAGAGTATATGCGACGAGTCGGTTTCCGATTCAAGAGTAACCGAAAGACTCAGTACGGGAAATATTCAAAGTATCGTCTTTGTGAAAACAATAAACGTTTAGTAAAATATTAATAATTACTTTACGTTAAGTATTTATATCAATAACGTTATTATATATATATATATATATATATATATATATATATATATATATATATATATATATATATATATATATATATATATATATATATATATATATATATATACTAGTTAAGCCACCGATGGGTGGCATGACTTATAATCATCGCTTATATTTTTGTGTTTATGTAAATAATTGTGTTGAAAATTGTTTTATATATAAAGATTTTTAAAAGAATAGTAACAACGTTTGTCAAATTTTTTGCGCTTGTTACAACAATGTATATAATTTAAAGGAAATGAAAAAAATGATCGAACTTGACACTTGTTGTCATTGTGTAGCCAACTATTTTTTTCATTGTAACACAAACCTTTGAATTTTGTCATTGTATGTAGCGCTTAGGTGAATTTGTGTTATTTTATGTACCCAGCTAGGCTTAGCGTTACATCGTTAGTCCTTTTATATTAACGGTCGTTAGTAAATAACTTAAAATTTCGCTCTCTTACGCTTTTATTCGCTTTCATCCGTTATTACACGCTTTTGTCCTTTTTATACTTTTTCGTCCGTTGCTTTTTCCCGTTTTTACGTTTCGTCGCTTTTACATTTCGCCCGTTTCTTACGTTTCCGCTTTTACACGCTTTCATTTGCTTTTACACGCTTTAGTCCGTTTTATAAGTTTTCATCCGTTTTCGTCCGCTTTCATCTGCTTTTATCGTTTTCAATCATTTTCATCCGTTTTATATTTTTTCGTCCGTTTTTACACGTTTCGCCGCTTTTAAATGTCTTCGTCGATTTTCTAACGTTTAAATCTGTTTTTATATGTTTCGTCTGTTTTGCTCTGTTTTATACGTTTCGTCTTTTTAAAGTTTTCATCATTTTCTTACACCTTCATCCATTTTTTATACGTTTTGTCCGTATTCTTAAGTTTTATATATTTCGTCCCAAAAGTAAGAAAATGAACGAAAAAGTAAGAAAACCAACGAAGCGATAAAAAGATGAAAATGTTAGAAAATGACGCAAAACTTTAAAAAATGTATAAAATGTATAAAAACAGCTTGAAAACGAAGAAAACGGATGAAAACGATAAATACGAATGAAAACGTAAAAACGGACAAAACGCATAAAACATTTGAAAACGAAGAAAAAGATTTAAACGATAAAACGGACTAAAACGTAAGTAAACAAACGAAATGTAAAAACGGATGAAAGTATTGGACCAAAATGTATAAAACGGACGAAAAGTATAAAAACGGACGAAACGATAATAACGGACTAAAACGTAAGAAAACGTACGAAACGTAAGTAAACAAACGAAAATGTAAAAACGGATGAAAGCATTGGACCAAAATGTATAAAACGAACGAAAAAGTATAAAACGGACGAAAACGTATAATAACGGATGAAAACGAATAAAAACGTAAGAGAACGAAATTTTAAGTTATTTACTAACGACCGTTAGTAAATAAGGACTAACGATGTAACGCTAAGCCCGACCGGGTACATACAATAACAAAATTCACCTAACGGCTACATACAATGACAAAATTCAAAAGGTTTGTGTTATAAATGAAAAAAATAGTTGACTACACACAATGACAACAAGTGTCAAGTTCGATCGTTTTTTTATTATTTTCCCAAATTTAAACTCAAATGCGAAATAACACTTCTTTATACACAATGTTTGTAATAGCATAGTCCGTCCGATGGGTGGGCGAGCCTTATGAATATCGTTGAAAAAATTAAGTTAATGAAAATAAGTTATAAACATACCAAATTATTTATTGAATGCATTAAGAACTAAAGAAATTAACGTTTATCGAATATAATAGAAGAAGTTACAAATTGATACGCAGGAACAAAGTATATAACCAAATAAACTAAAATGTGAAATAAAGCTTATTTGTATACAACGTTTATATACAATGTACGGTGTTTCTTATGTTTCGTTTTAGCTCATAACTATGATACATGTCACTTGTATATACACAATTATTTATACATGTAAAAAATGAGTTGGTTGATTGCTTCACAAGAAATAGTGGTGCAGATATTCAACTTGAGCCGGATGTTGGAGCTTCATCAAAGCTTTAACTTCATGCTTCCTAACCATCTACCTTGATCCCGGAAATGGCATTTTTGATATCCCAGTCAATACCTTTTATGTTTGTTCATCCTGTTTTGCTGGTAATGTGTTACCATTTTTAGATAGGCCGCGATTAAAAAGATGGGACCAACAAAAACAGATAATAGAGTAAAAAGACATAGAAGGAACAATATCCTATTTGCTTCATGGATACACAACAATTCCTATTTCAGATACAAAATTACAGTTTGCCCATTTTGGGACTAAAGTGATATGTAAACATTCCCATTAAGCTATATTTCTAGTTAAATATCTCAAATAGCATTTTTTCATCAAATAAAATATCTCATATACCTTGAAGTGTCTTGTTAGCTCCTCAGCATGCAGTATGTTGGCTAGTTTAGACTGACCATACGCGTATATAGGGTTGTAACTGCAGAGTGAAATTTCCGCAGACATGTTCATAAATGTGTTACATACAATGCAGCTTTGCATAAGTTCTGACAATGTACTGAGTATAGTTAAGAAAGTATTTGACATTAGCATACCTCGATTCATTGTTACATTCATCAAAGTACATTCATTTGTGCGCAAATCGATGAGCTTCTAATGACACGTTGACTATTCTTCCTTCGATATTCTGCTCATGTGGTGCACGCCTCATGGTCTCCACCAAAAGTTGTGTCAAAATAAAATGACCTAACAATTCGACACATTGGTCACGGAATGAAAATCCACTTCTAACATCATGATTTCACATATGATAACAAAATTGATATGCATGATTTGTCCATACCTAGATAGTTAGTTGCAAACTGTAGTTCAATGTTGTCTTTTGAAAGCATGAATGGTGGAGCCATTATCCCTGCATTGTTACTTCCAAAGAAAATTATGTAAGCAACCGCCAACAATAAAGCGTAAACAACTAAACTATCAACTAAATCATGTAACTGTTTATTAAAGCTAGGATAAGCAAGAGACTTTTAAAACTATGATAGGGAAAAGTGCATAAATGGCAACATAGTTTGCAAAATTATCCAATTTGTAGTTACGACAATGACATGTTTTGTATACTACTCCGTAACAATTTATTAATTAAGGTTTTTTTCCCCCTATTTTTAGTTACTGAGACAACTAATACCATAGAAATTTGTTTGCCAGAATTGCGCGCACTCAGATGGCAGATATACATATCCAAAAGACAAAGGCAGAATAAAAATCCCTTCGTGACGACACGAACCTACGAAACACATGAACCACATAGAAAACTAAGCCAAAAGAGAGAAAAGCAGGAAATTATACCAAACATGCATTTTTGGAGTCACTTCTTGGATTCAGATAACAACAGTAACTCTGCATAATTCTATTCTTGTTGCTTGTCAATGAATATATTTCACCACCAAAAAAATCTATAAAACAGTTATGTGAATTCTCAAGCACACTGCTTGGTTCTATATAATCAAATGAAGGTAATCTAATAATGTTTTACAACAGACAGCAACAGATTCCATGTAATTAAATGATTCAGTTCAAACAATGGTATAAAATAAAAGTCTTTTTTTATAAAACTCGAGCCATTTGTTGAATACCGTAAAATTTAGATCAGAACTGGAGAAAACATACCGTTTCGAGGTCAAACGGGACTTAAAAGAAACTTGAGAGAGTCATGGAGCGTATGATGGCATGTCTCAACCAGAATAGAGCGTATCCTTAAATTTCAAGAAGGAATATAATGATGGGTCTTGTGCCACATTTTCTACATAGAATACATCCTCAATGCGGTTCATCACTTTACTTGCTAAACTCTCCAACACCTGCGAATAGCTCTCCAAGATAGTGTGACCAACATCCTACGTAGGTCAGGAAATGAATAAAAAAATGTACCCCTTTAGTTAGAGTCTCTAAACTTGTAGTATGGATAGGTCATACTGGTTTTGGTCAAATTGGGCACCATTGTTTGCATCACATCAGCTGTCGAACGATGGCATCTTTTAAACTTAGGAGATCAGCATGTAAAAGTATCAGGTGTTATCAATATAGCTTTCTAAACAGTGACATCGCACCTCATAGATGTGTGATAGCTTTGTAAAGGACAAACACTAATACCTTTGACCCATCAAGAAGTGGAAGACGAAGGGTGCTAGACTCCAAAGACAAAATAGTCACCGACAAAGCGACGGTGTGGTCCCTCTCACCCTGATCCCACACTTTTAATACTGTGTCTGCATTCGTCAAATAAATATGATCACAATACTGCAATAACTAAACAATACCACCATAATGTAATAAAGTGTAGATCGAGAACGCACATCTGTTCATAATACAATAAAAATGATATTAACAACTTAAAATCACAAGAAGGTAATTCAAAATAATCAAGTTGCTTATAAAGATCTGACATTCACTTGGTGCAAAATGAGAAGAAAATAGGTTACAGATACATAACACGCATAATCATAATTTGAAATGATAGAAGTGATGGAAAGAACATTAACATAAAGTGAGGTAATAATGATATAAATAAAACTCTTGCCTGATTCTTGAGGACGGTGTACAGATTTAAGTTCTTTCTCAGCTGTTGTATCTCAATTTGGTTCGACATGACAGACTGTCGCATTTTTGCCGTAGTCACCCATGAATTGTATAGACATTTCTGAAATAGATTGTGACATTAGAAAAAACAATGTATAGACGTATAAAGAGGGAAATTAGAGGTGCAGTATCTTTCTAGTTTCTATTTTCATGTTGTGGTCAGAGTTGGTTATCCATTCAAATGGACTTTGAACCAATGTAAGAAAACAAAAAATTCAAAGCATAGCTTAATGGAGTTAATTGTATGGCTTGTCACCAGCTTCCTCATTGTAATATAATGTGGTTTATTTAAAGCTGATGATAAATTATAGCAAAAGTTTATATTCTACACTACATGGAAGCATGGTATTATAATTAAACAATACCAAACCATGATTTCTAAAACAAAAACACTCACCACGTTTTGAGCTTGTCAATGTGCGTCAGCTATAGTTCTCGTGTCTGCTGTCTCAATACCTACAATCAGATCAACAACAAAGGTTAAGATCACGCAAACTTTGATTGGCTTCCAATCCTCCCCTAGAAAAAAGCATAAGACATAGCAGTTTAAGAATATAACAACAGCAACAAAAAGTGGAGGTGAAAAAACTGGGCAGGTCAAAACGGTCCTGGTCGACTTTTAACGCATTTGACCAAAAAAACTACACAATCAGAGTGTCAAATAGGATAACCAAATTTATATAATTCCAGTATTAACATAATTTTAAAAAATATATTTGAGAGGTTTTATGCATTTATATATAGACTTTGGGAAACTCCCGACACATTGGACCTATTTTCCACGTTTGTTCATTTCAATAGTTTGAAATTGGCACCCGTAGAGTAGGCTGTAAAATTTCTTATACCTAAAAATTTCATCCACAAATGTAACATTGCTCTTCTTTAAACTCAACAAGGATTCTTGGTCACTGCTCTACTATTGTGACCCCATTTTTGCCTTTTTTTAAAACTGCGACATATAACAGAAAGCCAATAATATTGACAGAGTAACAGCTCCTTAAAAGATTATAGTATTAAGTTTTGAAGGAAAACACAGTGCACATACCAATTCTGAAGAACCTCAACAGGTCTTTCTTTCCACATTCAACAACAGCAGTGTCTTCAACATAATGGCTTTCAGCTTTTTTACTCTAACTTGCCACTCATCCCTTATTCAAGAGCTTGAATCTTTCATTGTGGACTTCTCTATTTTACACTTCGTGGCCTAAAATCGAGTGTCACCGCCCGTGCAACACCCGCCCCTCCAAAGTTAGTCCGTCCATGCTTATAAATACAGGGCTTTAGCGATTGTTTATGGACGTGTGCATCGATAAATATATGTTTTTGTATAAGGCTTACATTGGATTTCATTTTACGATCACACATATGATGCATTTATGACTACTCTAATATGTCCAGATTTCAGTTGTATGTTTGAATAAAATGCGCATGTAACCAAGTATATAATATAATACATTGAACCTTGATTTCCGTATAACTATCAACTTCTGGCAGATTAAACTTGTTCCAGGAGCCATCTTACAGTTTTCTACTTGTTCGCTTAGTGAAAACCACTGCCACACAGTTTTAACAAAAGATTACTTATGATGAGAAAATTGTTCCCACTTAAAGATGTCACAACTAAAAGCCATAAACAGAATATAGTAGAGTTCCTTTATGCTTGAGTAGCCAACCTGAGATTTTACCATATTGAATATTTCTTTATAAAGGGTTGAAAGATACTCAAAAAGATTATTGTTGTAGTAATATTGTTTTTTTGGTAGACACACTCAAGGTCAGTTTATAATGAAAACAGCGTTGGTATTTTTGGTAGACCCAACCGGGCTAGGCCCTTTGGACCTACAGTAAAACATACATGTTACCCAACCCCCAAATCTTTCCGTCACTATCAGTCATAGTTCAATAATACATCTATACCTTCATCGGTCTGATTGTAGAAGGTGGCTTGTGAATATTCAACATTAATATTTCAGTAGCATTGCTCCATATCTACTGAAATTTAGCAGACCAGCTCAGATAACCTTCAACGGAACCATTTGTGAATTTTATATTTAGGTTATTATATTTTTTTTTCTTTACGACCAAGTATCCAACGAACTATTTTCTTGATTGGCACGGGGCTGTGAATTTGGCTTCAAATTGTTGATAATGGAAGGAAAACATTGGACCCGTTTAGATATTATCCCGTATTTTTTGATAGATTCACGCCCTGTGGAGCTAAAAAGAACATAAGACATGTGTGACGTACTAAATTAACAAAAAAATTGTAAGTAAACTATCACTTTAAAAATTTTACCCGGCAGTAAATATGGTTGTCGCGACTGAGCCTGGACTTATATCCGCTTCACAAACTACTGAAGTTATAATGTCATCCTCCCATTCTGCAGCCTGGACTTATATCCGCTTCACCTTTGTTTTTGTATAGTTTGAATGAAGTGTGAGATTGTGAGGTGCTGTTGTTTGCACAGATGCGTCTACAAAGCGACCAAGAATTAGAAAAGTGATGTATGGTATTCACTGAGTCGGAATTCCTTTATAAAACCACGGATAAATAGACTTAGATGACATTTGTAAGATTGAATAATCATTTATGAACAAAAACAATCGTCAAAATTATGTCATGTGCATCTAAAAACTAAATCTACGATCAAGAAGAAAACAGGATATGAAAGTATGCTGTCAACTAAATCATGACCCTCAAGTACTGCCCATTAAGTCTATTTAGCATGACATTAAAAACTACATAATATATCTATGTATATGAATATAGAGGCATGCATCTGTAAAAATCAGACATAGCATTTTACAGAAACACATACTTACCTCTGGTGATACCCTCTTCACATAGGCTGCAATACCAGCTATTAACCCGCCACCTCCAACAGGCACATATATGGCATGGATTGGACCTTGCATTTGGCGCACAATCTCCATTCCAACAGTTCCTTGGGCCATTATGATATCCGGGTGATCGAAAGGAGGAATGAAGGTCTGGTTCTCCTTTTCACCTTTGTTTTTGGCGTATGCTTGTGCTTTATCATAGGAATCGCCTACAAGTTCAACTGTGGCACCTAACCTCTTAACCGCATCCAACTAAATGGACAATTCGAAAAATTGAAGTAACCACATGGTTAGGCGTGAACGAAAAAAATTACCTGAAGGAACTATATAGTATAAACATGTTTGAATGTTTCGTTGATCAAACCTTCATCCAGGGTCTTGGCTGCTAATGCAACCCCTTGAGCATGATTACCAGCAGACGAGCACATGACACCTTTTTCTAGTTATTCCTTTGGAAGTTTTGCCACCATATTATACGCTCCCCGAAGCTTGAATGAGAAGACCTTAGAATCAAATTACGATTTACTATGTTAAAGTAGATGCTTTCAATACAATATGCATCAAGAGAAACCCTTTCTAATATAATCAATATCTCAGTGATGCCAAGCATCAAATGTCTATATTCCGTTTTTTATAATATGTTGAAAAGTTTGACAATGATCAGGTTTTAATAGAAACTGTATAGAATTAATGATTTAACCATTGATGCAGATATCTTGAGCGCCCTGATTTTTTCTTGTGCTTTAGAAAACTGCCAATCCTTCTCTGAAAAAACAAAAACAATTAACACCAAAAGTCAAAATCACAAATATGCACACGCAAAGATTATTCTCCATGAATTCCCTAAGAAGTAGAATAATCGTTGAAGGACTGTCATGCCACTGTGGGATAACATCACTGCATAATTTGGTCGTTGTAACTTCATGTCAATTCTAAAAACATATGCAAGTGAATAGAATAACGGCTTTGTCAATCCATATATAGAATAAATCACTTGCATGGTTCCCATGTATGATCAAGTTTTGTGATATTGGCATGGATAGCTTCTTGAACATAAGCACGATTTAATGTAGTGAACCTCATGCACTTCATGGGCACCAAGGGCACTGTTTCACCAAAACAAATATGTCAAGATTCATTAATCTAAATAAATGCGTGTATTGTTTTTGTGCTATGTTTTAGGGTTGCAGAAACTCATATTAGGGTTTTGTGTAATAATGAATAAAAGGTCAATATTAATTAATTAATAAGATTGTAAATCTATAATTAAGGAATATATATGGTAGTTATCTCATTAAAATGGTCAATAATTGTTTACATAAGTTTATAGTTTTGGACTTGCAACATATATTCCAAAAAATCATGTTGCCTTAGTGGTAAACACACATGTTATTCAACCAAATAACCAAGGTTCAATCCTTGCAAGGTTCCTTTTTTATAAACAATTTTCGAAAATTAATATAAATAAATAAACAAATCCGAAAATTACATAATATTTAATTAAATTAATTAAAAAAAATCCGAAAATTACATAATATTTAATTAAATTAAAAAAATATTGCTTAGTTGGACAACAAATGCTTATGTGGCATGAAATTTGATTATTTGGCGATTGAGGTGGCGTTAATGCCAAATGCCTCTGTTATATATATATATATATATATATATATATATATATATATATATATATATATATATATATATATATATATATATATATATATATATATCTATATCCCTTATAAAGCATCAATATCCCCAACCAAAATCCAACCCTCCATTTTAAGATTCACCATCCAAACTTATATCAAAGCGCAAATTTACACACACCAAACCAACATCCAAACCTAAAAATCTTTTAAACCAACAAAACCTCGTAAAACCCAATATACAAACAAATACCCCATAAACTCACATTTCATTTACTTTCACTTTCTTCCTTTAGAAACACACACAACACAAAAACAGATACACTACAATCTCCTGCCACCACCACCGGACCTCAACACCACAAAACGTCACCTTTTATGTTTTTATAAACAAATTTGCGTTTTTTTTAACAGCCTCTACTTGCCGGAAAAGCCGCAGTCTCGCTGGAAAGTTTCACCGCCGTCATTGTCACCTTTGTCTCTCCCGAAAATCGGGACCGCCGCTGTCTTGCCGGATCCTTCCGGAAACTATGACGGTTTGTTGGTAAAGATTTTTTTTTCGGTGTTTGTAAAGGTTTTCAAGTTTTGATGTAAATTGGTAAAGATTTATGTTTTTTTTTTTGTAGCGATGAAGGCTTTTTTTTTTTGATTTTATAAATCTGTATTTCTTTTATAAAGATCTGTAAAATTGTTGATATTTTTTTTGTAGATCCGCCGCTACTGTTGCCGAAATCTTCACTGCCACAGTACAACCGGTACCTCTACCAGAAACTACTTATGAAATGCACGGTTTCTTTTAAAAAATTTAGATTATGTTATAAAGTACATGTGTATAAATTTGTTTGTCTTTGATTTGTCATGTAGTCATATCAAATGTCCCTTACGATATCCTTATTCCTTTCAGGCCTAACATCTCTTGACATCCCTATAAATTGTTATATGGTCCTTGACAAGATTTCACACTTTGATACAAAAATTTCGAAAACTAAAGTTGGATCGCAACATACAATCAACTTTGTCTATTTGTTTTTGTCAAGTGGAACTGTTCATATTGATTAGAAGTTCTTTGTATATATAAGAAAATATAATTCTTTTTAACTAAGAAGATTATGTTGGGCTTTATACTGGGTAAGATATACTTATGCCCATGTCTTATAATCTCTAATGGTGAGCTAATATTGGCAATACATTTTGTCTTTCTGGGTAAGATATACTTATACTGATCTGTTGTTACAATGACGTGTTACAACGACTATGGTTGGTTGTGGTTTTGGTTTCCTATGATGTTATTTGTATCTGTTTTGTTTGTTCCAACTCTTTTGGTTTATATTTTTTTAGATCCGTAAGTTTGAGCTTGGGTGATAATTGAGGCCATTGATATAGTTTTGAGGCCACTGATGTTTTGCGGCGTTATATCGAGGCCAATGATCGTGACACTATATCTTGTGGCTTACCGTAGATTAAAATGTTCTTAGCCTTTTTTCTATAGATCTGAGGCCCACTTTGATATGTACACTTTCTTGGGTTTGTGCAAGTAGATGTTTTTTTTTCTTTCTAAATATTAAGAGGCTCCATAATCTTAACATAATGGTAGTGCATGTATTCTTTTTAGGTTAAATTGTAGCTTGACATGGTAAAATGGAAGAATGGTAGTGTGTACTTTTTTTTACACATTGCATATCAGATTTGGAACCATGTGAAACTCTTTGCTTCTTTTGAAAGAAGTAAAGATCTGATGTTATTTTATTATAAGTTTTATTATGTGATGTAGTAAAAGTCGTTCTTTACTTTGTTCTGAAAACCATGTTGACAAAGACTTATCATCTTTTTACCAAGTCACATGTCAAGCGAGAAAAGTTGTAAAAGATGACAACTTTGCATTGTCAATCGAGATCTCAAAAAAGTAGAAAAAAGGATGAGCTCTTTATTTTATGTTAGATGTCAAGTTGAAAAAGTAATAAAAGGCGATAACTTGGTATATGTCATGAAAATAAGATAAAAAATGACACTCTTGGTCCACAAAATAACTTCTTATTTACCGGCCACCTTATTAAAGAATGTATTCTTTATCCATCTCCTTTGAACTTGGCTTAATATTTGAAGTAATATTTTATAGTAAACTGGTAACACTAAAGTCTTTTATTTGAATATTTAGAACGATTTAATAATGTGACAACTTTTGAATGAGAAGAAGAATTGAACGGATCCATAATGGCTTTTAGATACCATACTTGCAACAATTAATTCATATTGAAATTAGTTCTAATGAAGTGCATTTGACTCTACAAAGCACCCAACGTGGGATAGTTCACAATGTTTAATACAAAGCCGATCATTGACATCGATCGGTCCTGGCTTACACACAATGCTTTCAACATTCATGTTACAAATCGTGAGATCGACTATTGAACTGCTCCGAACTATCGATAAATCAAATCGGGATCATCGACAATTTATTTGACTATCGCCACTTTGCTCATTTTAAAAAAAGCCAAACAATTACCCATAAAACCGCCACCGTTAAAATAATGTCGAAAGAGAATTAGTCGCCGCCAATATATTGTCGAAACTAAATACCGCCGCTAGCTAAGTATCGGTTAGTATATATATATATATATATATATATATATATATATATATATATATATATATATATATATATATATATATATATATATACTATATAATATATAATAATAATGTACCACCAAATAAAGCGTTGCATTAAATTTTATTATTAAAAACACTACCTTATTTAGCACTAATTTACAACACCCAAATGCATCCCTTTCACTCTAAATATCACATGATAGAACCACTTGAGGTTGTAAAACTTCTTCAGTACTCCTTCTGCTATTTTTGTAAACTATTAATCACATATTCATTCACCTCCCCTTTTCCTCTACACGGTTTCAATCCATTTAATTACACGGTTTCAATCCGTTTAATTGTCTCACCATTTTTTCAAAACCACATTCAAAATCAGTTTCAATATCAAATCACAATCAATTTTACTAGAAACAGTTTGTCAACGATTCAAAAAAAGGATCAAAAGTAAACACGGTTTAGTCTAATAATAATTGACAATCATATTCAAAATCATTTGGAGTGCATGAAGATGATTCAGGTGATTTTGGTTTATTTTATAAAATTAATTAATTGATTGAACATAAAAATAGGTGAATGAGGATGATTTCTGAATGATCTTTGTTCTTAGGCTTGCCATGTCTGTTATGGTGAAGCAATCATTCGATTGGTAAGTATTTGTATCTATTCAATTTTTTTTGTTTCTAAATTTAATCATTTCACTAATGAATTCGTTTTTGTCATTGATTTTTGTAGGGAATTATGCAACAAATGGTGATTCCATGTGCCACTTATTAGTATGCTATCAATTAGCATCAAAACTGGTAAGCATCAATTTATAAGAACCCTACAAATATGAATTGGGGATTTTACTTATTGGTAATTAATGCTTTTTTTTATCGGATTAGATTATAATCGTTTGTCATTTTTGGGATTCAATTATAATTTTTGAAAATGGAGGGGTATTGTAACCAAAACACCACTGTGTGACTTCGTTAATTATGTTTTGTTTTGAGTCCATTTGTTTTATTGTGCAGACTTTCATGTTTCAGTTGGAGTTGCATAACTAGGTATGTTTCTGAAAATTTTGTTTATATTTTTAGTTTTATAGCACAGTTTGTTTCACTTATTAAGGCCAATTGCATATTGTAGGTATCTTGATATGATCCTTTGATAAATCCAAGATCCGGACTCAACTAGGGTATAAGCAATATTGATTGAATGATTGCACAGTGGAATAGAAACGACACAATCAATATTACTAATAAGGTTTTCTTTATTAAAACATAAAGAAACTAATACTACTACTACTACTACACGCTCTATGCGTTTGCTAGACTCTCATTAGGAGAAGTATTCTATGAAATAAACTGAAAGGATGCCTGAAACCCTAGCCGCCATCCCTCTTTATATAATAGAGGGAGGTTACAAACCCTAGCTTACTTGAAAGCTAACTATTACATATTTGGCCCTCATTGTTTCTTCTTTCTTTATTCTTGCTCAACTATTACATATTAGGTCCTCATTGTTTCTTCTTTCTTCATTCTTGCTCGTGGTTTTGTAATCATCAAATCTATAATTCCCAACAATCTTCCCTATTTGATATTACAAAACAACTTTATAAGAAACAATGCTAAGACATGACATCACAAATAATAAAATTGCACACCATGAATCTTCTTCCCTTTTGAAATCATCTAATAGGGTCTTGTGCAACTCAGACGCTTCCCTCAGTGGCGCATGTAGATGGTAAGTATATAAACCATAAGCTTCCCTCAAAATTATACTAACCATCTCATCGCTTTTTTTTTTTTTTTTTTTTAAATACTAAGCATAATAAATAAAGCATAACAAACAGAGAAATCGGATCGGCAGCAGAAACCAAACCAGTAGAGACATCAACGTATGCGTCTTATATCTTGCACTATCCATGTGACTCCAAACTCAGATGAGGCACTAGCAAATGTGAGCATTAAGCACATTTTCTATAGATCTCCCCCCTTCACTAACACTGAGTACTACAATGTAACTCCTTAAAGTGATAGCAAATGCGAGCATTAAGTACTTTTGTAGATCTCACCCTTCACTAGAATCATCAAGTCTTTGTCAAGATTAACGTGACAAACAAGTTATCTCAAAAGTGCCTCATTCACTTTGAGATATGATAAGACACGCACCTTGAAACCGGTCAAGAAAACCAAAACCTTGCTAGAACCGAAACCTTCACAGAAACCGGTCGTGAGAACCAAAATGAATCAAAATATGCACCCAGTAGGAACACCAAATCAAGCCGAAAAAAATGTTAATTACTAGGGTTCATTGTTGAAATAAAAATTCAACTCACCAAGACTAGCAAAACATTAGAAGACCAACTGTAATAACCATGTAAACAGTACCAAACTGTCACATGACCCAATTAAGCAAACGCAACAAAGGAGTCCACTTGCTGATTTATCAACCTCAGCAGCAACCATCGTATATATTATAGCCACAAAATGGAATCCAAATAAAATATAATGTTAGCCACACAAACGCCACTATATTCCAATATCTTAAGAACCACGTGACTATCAAATTATAAGATCATTAAAATATGTAATGAGTCCCATGAATCGTCTAATCAAGAGAAGCACAAAATGAACAGAAGAAACAAATTAATACCCCATGTAACCAATTCGTACCATATGAACGCACTACGCAGTACGCACCAATCAATTCATCCTCTGACCCAGATGATGAACCAATTAGTAATATCTTTCGAGTGGGGACCAAATTCACATATCACGTATCATTTATACTCCGAGCAATCAAAGACAAATCATATCCCACATGACCACATATCAACACAAATTTAATAATCAATAGGACCCATCACGTGACAATAAAAAATTACCTCATTACGAATCGCTTTTGTCGGCAACATAAAAAAAAACTTGTATCCGCTTTTTCACTTCGGCCTCTTTTCTATATGCTGTTGCTGTAGACCAATTAGGGTATAAACCCTAATTAAAGGAAAACCCTATAAACCCTAGATCGAGAGCCACCCGCTCTGAAACCAATTGATAAATCCAAGATCCGGACTCAACTAGGGTATAAGCAATATTGATTGAATGATTGCACAGTGGAATAGAAACGACACAATCAATATTACTAATAAGGTTTTCTTTATTAAAACATAAAGAAACTAATACTACTACTACTACTACACGCTCTATGCGTTTGCTAGACTCTCATTAGGAGAAGTATTCTATGAAATAAACTGAAAGGATGCCTGAAACCCTAGCCGCCATCCCTCTTTATATAATAGAGGGAGGTTACAAACCCTAGCTTACTTGAAAGCTAACTATTACATATTTGGCCCTCATTGTTTCTTCTTTCTTTATTCTTGCTCAACTATTACATATTAGGTCCTCATTGTTTCTTCTTTCTTCATTCTTGCTCGTGGTTTTGTAATCATCACATCTATAATTCCCAACATCCTTCGAATGTCATTTGAAGTGGCGCCACATTATGTGTTTGCTTTTATTGTAGAGTATTGCTCTTGGCATCAAGTAATATGCATTTCTTCTTGAATCACATGATATTTGTGTTAATTCTAACTTAGCAAAGCATTTAATTTATAATTACTGAAATAAATCACTACCGATAATTGTTTACGTGCTCAGAGTGGTATGTTTGACCTCCTTTCTGCTACTCTTGAGCTAATGAAATGCTCTTATAATTTTTCAACTTTTAATTTTATCTATTTGATAGTAAAATTGGTAAGCTCACACTTGCGAGATTCATTAATTCTGACAGTACCATGGAGGAACCAATTTTGGTAGGACTGATGGTGGTCCGTTTATTGCCACAAGCTACGACTATATTGCCCCTTTAGATGAATTTGGTACGTTCGAGATTTAATAATATTGATCTGTGCCTAAAGTAGTATGTAAAGGTGAAAATGGACGGGTTGTGTAATGGGTCAAATGGGTAAATCTTTAGTCGGGTCACAAGTCAAAACAGATTGGGCCTGTTTTGATGTTACTAGCTTATCTAATATTAAACTTTTTTTTTTTATATAATAAAAAAGGGCTCAATTTGATGTTTGTTTTTAACAGGTGATGTCAAGGTGCGTGGATACGAGCTCGAGAAAAAAAATTAATACTTTGAGAGCTTGAATTTTCTTAAGGTGCTAATCAATTTTTTTAATATTTACTTTGTGAATGTGTATTCATTGGCTGTAGTATTTACTTTGTGACTCCAACTTGGCCTGCATATGTAACACTTTTTCATTGTGAGCACCTTTTTCATCTTAAGCTTTCTGGCATTTGGACTTTTCTTTGTTAAAACTATCTACTTCCTCCACATGAATCGTTTAAACATTATACGTCGTGAGTGACCAGATGGAACTGAATTTGGCGATTTGCTTAGATATGGTATTCGTTTTGGGGACATAACTGGACATAGTACTATTATAAGGATAGGTCAGGTAAAAAATGTAAGATTTATTTGCAAAAAAAAACTATTTAAAGCTTTCGTTTAAAGTTAATAGATGTTAATTGCTTCCATTCACAAGACATGACATAATGTGCCTCTTCACGAGACTTTGAAAGATGCAGTCATGGAATATAAAGGTAACGTTTTCATCCTCTCTTGCCTGTCTGTTGCGGGTAAAAGGGATAAGGTAGAAATCACAACAAACATCGGTATGAAGATGAGGATAGGGAGAGATCAATTGTCATACTACTAAGAGAGGCTGATTTAACTTGCTTCTCAAGCCCAAACCTTTCTAATAAAGGTATGTTTGTTTTTAGTATTAGATAGAGGAGCCTGTTGAGTTTTTCTTTTATGCTTGGGAGGATAAGGGTGTATGCTACAACCTACCAAGTGCATACTGAATTCATTACTTGACACATAAATTTGTATCTGAATCGGTGTACAAAATTACAAACTTTGCTCACACTTGAATATCACCAAATGGCTATTGTTGTTTTGGTTGCTTATTTTTAACAGTTTTGTTCGCACACTGCTGTTATAATTTGCAGTGAGATGTCCATAACTAAGCTTAAGGGAAAATACAAGAAGGTATCCTTTTTATACCGTACTTAGATTGGACATGTTCTGCTCCCTTTTGATGTTTTGTTATTTCTGTGAATCATTTGTATGAATATTTTGCAGAAAGAATGATATCTGAGGTGACATATGAAGAAACTGTCATGCAAAGACGTTATGCAAATCAGGTACATTACATAGCCTTTTCTCAGTAAATTTAAGATTTCGTTTATACCCTTTGCTACTTATCATTTTACCTTTAGTCTTATTGGAACCAAATATTATAATATAAATTTTCAAAACAGCAGTTTGGACAACATTAATTTAGCGATTGTTTGGACGGATACATAAGCAATGATTTTGTTTTTAGTCTGTTGATATTAAGGGTCATTTGTCTGTATAAATTGTTGATGTAGTTGTGTGTATGAAGTTGGTAATTGTAACCCATATACTAATGAATGGGTTGCTTTTAGTTAAATTAGAAGTGAAACGGATCAAGTGGGTTAAATGTGTCCAATGGGCTGACATCCGTAAGTTCTCATTAGTTACAGATTATTAGCTTAACAAGTGCTTATATAGGTGCTTATTGGCAAATTGGACGGAAAAGTTTATTGTCATATAATATATATATATATATATATATATATATATATATATATATATATATATATATATATATATATATATATATATATATATATAGCATGTGAAGACTCGAGAGGATCCATTGTATCATTTTACAATGGATTTTGAGACCGTTTCACTAAACATAATCTACCATTCCTCTAAATGCAGGATGTTTTTGGGAAGTGTAAGTAACTATTGCTTGAACGATGTGTTGTGCCCTCTTATGATAGTAAAAGGCACTACTTCAAATAACCATACTGGTACCATTGCCATGGCCTCCTTTGAAAAGTTTAAGGTAAACTCTATGTCATAAGTAGCTTTTGTAGCATTTTTTATGAATAATTATATCTGCAATTCCATACATTTACACGTTTTTTGGTTTTAAAGATCCCTCCCGCTCCCCGTTTCCTACTTGTGACTCCTATGTGTCAAAAGTTTGCATGAGATGTTCAAATAATTGTTTTGACAATTAGTTACATATTTGAAATACATTTCCAACACCATACAATATCACACGTTCCTGTTTTCTTCGGTCACAGTTCTTTCTTATATAAATAAGAACTATACTATATACAGAAAGAATGCCACAAGTATAGATTTAAGTATTGTGATTGTTGTCAAGGTGTTTAGATGTACCAGGACTTTGACAGCAACCAAACACCACCGCCACCGATAATCAAACACCCCGTGACAGCAGCATCCAACCACCATGACATCAACTAAACACTCCCTCACAGCAGCTCCCAAACACCCCTTGAAAAAATCCATCCAAACATGTGAGGTTGCTTTTTTCACCTTTCATAAGATAATCTTTAACATCTAAAGCTGAACCATCGAATTTTGGAGGCAATAAGTATCTTATTCCCATTTAATACTAGGTCTTCTGTATTGTGATCAACGAGCACAGAAAGATACATACTGAATGATCACTTGGTATGGTAGTCAAAAAGTTTTAATGTCTTATATCCATTATAAATGTACCAATTCAGTAAGCATAAACAATTTTTTTATCCTTATCGATGTTAATTTTACATATGAATAGGTTATGTAATGTATCACAATGAGCAAATTTCAAGCGATTTGTGGAGGGCCAAAAGAAGCTTTGATGTTTTTGAGCCATTTGTCTAAATGTGGGAAAGCAAAGTACCTTACTGTTAGACAGAATTATCTTATCAAGTTAGTACTTTGAATAAGTAGTAGCATTTGATTTAGTAAGTTTTTAGGGGCAAATTTCATAAAATAGCAGCATACTTCAAGATGGTATAATTTTGAAAGTATCCACTTTTATGTATGTCAAGTATAGTGTAAGAAAGTGATAACCAAATAGGACTGGAATAAGTTTAATCTGTCGAGTCTAATTACAAAAAAGTTGCAAATAAACAGTTTAGTTACCAAACTACCAATATGTCAAGACTTTAATTACCAAGATAGGACATAAGAAAGTATAATTACCAAATTTAACTCATTTTATACTATGATATTTGCTACAACAGGGTGTGAAAATATCTCTTTCTGCTAAGGTAGTATCAGGTACTACAAGTTCAGATTATGATGTTCTGCACTTGACATGGACAACAGAGAAACTTCAGCTGCAACTGGATATGATCAATCAAAATTTTTAAGTAAGCATATGCTATTTACTTATGTTCACTGTGTTGAAATAACTGTTTGATACATATGAAACTATAGTTACACTACTTTTAATTCTTATAGATGATGTGTGTTATTGTGTAACATTTAGGTCCAAAAAGTTCGCTTTGGTTTGTCTAAAATCTTGGAAAAAAGTTAGGGTAAGTTGTCGTCAGAAAGTAAGGAAAAGTGTGATGGTCACTAAATATCTTTTAACAAAATCTTATTAAAAGCTAATACAACGCCTCCCATTTTTTTTAAAGGTAGTCTTTTTGGGTCACATTATTAGTTGGTTCGTTAAATAATCAAGGATTATTGTGATTTTTTTCACATTTTGAGCCCACAGAAATACATTCAAACTCTATAGTTTATATTTTTTTAATAAACGATGTATCCCAAGTTTGTGGACTACTTTGTTTGACATTAAAAAGTAATTCATGAGGTATTGAGGTATCTCTTGATACTGACTAATTAGTGTTTACAAATCTGAAAGATATACCAAGTGTCTCAAATAAATTTGATTGATGTTCTTTGTCCAAATATCAGATGAATGAAGCTGCCATGGCTGATGTTGAAGAGAAAAATAGTAAAATTGAAGCTGCAGCCGTTAAAAAATCGCTACACGTTCTAATAGTTCTTTAATTCGTGAATTAGCATTTTACATTTGCTATAAGATCTTAAAATTTATCATCAATGGCAGAGCATGGTGATGGGTATGGCGGAGCATGCTAAAAAGAGCACTTTTGATTGTAAATTCTTTTATTGGTTACACGTTGTTGATATTTTCATCAGAATAAGGAACCAACATCAGAAACATAATCAATTTCCTTATCTTTTCTTTTTTCCACATAATCACTTAAAACCTACATGTTGATGGCTTCTGATGTTTGGTTTCCAATATGTTACATTTATGTGAAGAGTAGTGTTATATAAACTATTGCACCTGAAGCGAATGTGGATTTATCATCAGATGTTGATACCACTGCATACAGTAATAGGATGTTACATAGCCTTTTCTCTGTAAATTTAAGATTTCGTTTATACCCTTTGCTACTTATCATTTTACCTTTAGTCTTACTGGAAACAAATATTATAATATATATATATATTCAAAACAGCAGTTTGGACAACATTAATTTAGCAATTGTTTGGACGGATACATAAGCAATGATTTTGTTTTTAGTCCATTGATATTAAATTTGTCTGTATAAATTGCTATTGTTTGGATGGATACATAAGCAATGATTTTTGAAAATGTTGAATTTTGACTTCATATTGGGTTTATAATGATTCAATTTATTTCTAGGTATAAAAAGAATTCTACTTACACTTATATGGGATCTTTTTTAAAATTCTTTTTATTGAAATGTCATTTTATTGAATGTGACCCATTGACTCATAAATGATAAGATTGAGATTATGTTTTATCTCTAATAGACGTATGTTCAAATAGACTAATTTATTTGTAATAGACTCGTGCCGCAGGAAATGACATTGTCCAGGCATTTTTTTGTTTATTCACATATGCCTGTTCTTAATCTATACTATACAATAAACCAGAATATCTACTCTTTGAAGCAAATGATGAAATTAATGCTTTATAATTGAACTTGGTAACAATTACACAATTAGGTTGGTAATGGGTTACTCGGGTCAATGTGGTCAAAATTAGCGGGCTAACCTATATCCAAAAATCGTAACGAATGCATGCAAGTACGAGTAAAAAAGGTTCCCCTTTTGACAAAACGATGTACATGAACTGATCGGAGTAAAGTCTTGGAGGGACTTTATTTGCTTTATCGATTCTCAACATTTATTCCCTAATTATTTTGATCGAACTTATTTAAAAGAATGTGTATTTACTAAAAAATGTTGGTTTGAGATTAAAGATGATTTGGGTAAGTTATATATTTGAGATTAAATTTACTTTAGTTGTAGGAAAAAAATGTATCATGTATCTGTATTATATTTATTTTTGTTGTGTTTTAGGTTCTTCAATCTTCACCATGGTACTAAGAAAAACGTAGAAGCTAATGGACTCGCTTATTGACAATTAAGAATGTACTTTTACTCATTAGTAGCAGTACCATGGAATAACAAGCTCTGGTAGGATTGCAAGTGAGTCGTTTATTACTACAAAGCTACGACACGATGACCATTTGGATGAATCTCAAGTTTAATAATAATGATTGTCTATGAAGGTGGAAAATGTTTGATGTTAGACAAGTTGGATGATACACACTATACACTTGCTTTTTAAAGGCGGTCAAGATTGAAGCTCCCGTGCATGGACATTTATTACATAATTACTTACAAGCATTGTACTTTATTCTATAAATGACTTATTACTTCATATTACTTTCAAATAAATGATTCACCCTGTTTACCATTCATTCTTTTCTTATTTTGTTTAGACACTAATTTTTTATTTTTTTGCAATATCTCTTCTAAAAACCCGTGGATTCCACGGGCCTTATAAGCTATGATTAAAGCATGTACCAATCTTAACCACGACCTTTGCTTGATTCTTTGACACCACTGGATTGGAATTCCAACCAAATCTTAGCGTGTAAATCTTTTTAATCTTTTACTATGCAATATCGATGTGTCGTATGTCTATAATTTTTATATGGTTCTATTTAATTGATGTAATTTGAATTTGGCATGATTGTGAAGTTATATGCACATAGATGAAAGAGACAAACACTTAAAGAATCTTGATTTTGTAAAATATGCCCTCATCTTTTTGTTATAAAAATTATATGGTTGCAATGTTGAATTTCACTTATATACTTTTTTCATTCTGTTGTCAAAATATATTTTTTAACAAATGTTTTTTTTAGGTTGTAATCTCATTCTGGACGATATAATTTTGGTTGATCCCACAAGCAACTTATCACTTTCTCATGGTAAGCACAAATATCACTCATAAAAGTTGCAAAATTAAAAGTACATGAGTTTATATAGTTTCAATATAAATGATGGTATTTATGGTAAGCACAAATATCACTTTCTCATGGTATGTTCCAGTCATATTAATAAAAGGGCACGAAGAACGTGTTTCGGTTACAATGCAGGGCTACATAAGCTCAAGTTTCTCGGGTTAGTGTCTTTTTCACTAAACCAAACCAGTTGATTTATATATATATTTTTGTTTGTGACTGGTCATTTATTGTTTATAGCCAAGCTGGTGTCTCTTTTTGCATTTCACATTTACAGCAATATTTTTTAGTATTGGCTACGCATGTTCTTATGATGGAATTATTTCTCTTATAAATATTTACCATTCTAATTAGTGTAATTCCATTTTGTAGGTATATTAGGAACTGGAAGAACAATGGGAATCATTGGACAACAAACATATTGCAATTTTTCGGGTGGAACTGCTATGCCCATCCCCATATGACCTCATTCAGCGTTAGCTAAAACGTTACCCAAGTAAGTATATCAAAACCTCAACAACCAATAGAAAAATCTTTCATCTTTTATGCTTCATATTAATTCTCCTATTACTCAAAATTTTAACAATCCTAATCCTCACAATTACTCACGAACCGCTGTGATTTTATTTAGATGCTAAGATAGTGTGGTGATGTGACCTATTTCTATAAGCTTATACTGAACTTATTCTACCCTGCGCTTATGCTAATCTCATGTTCAAGCCATTACAAATAAAATACTAATATGGGCCAGGAGCCTTCCTTATTCACTGTGACACTTTATACAACCATTTTTTTGTGTAAAACCAGGTGGCTTTAAAATTTGAAGTATGCCCACACTCATAATGTACGATAGTTGCTAAAAATATTAAGAATCTCATATATTATATGGTATAGCTTTTAAGTCATACAAGGGGTGCCAACGTTAAGTTTGAAGAAGACTTTAGACGTTGAAAACGTGTCACTTAGTGAGTCTCAACAAGTACTACATCTGGACCATAGGTGGTCAAATTCACAAATGTACCATGTTTCTAATATGTCAATCATGGAATTTACGTTAAATTGCAATGTGTATGCTGTTTGGTTGTCTGACAACGTTAATTTATTCTGTGACTATAAGATGAAGCATCAAATTTTATGGTCCTATTTTTTCAGATGAAAGGTTAGCTCTTGAATCTTTATATTGTATGTTTCTTTTTTTTGCAGTATTCTACTTTTAATCATTTTTTGAGTTTAATTTTTTTATGTTTGGGTCTAATTTTATTTTCAATAGGCTGTTAAATGTTTATATGAATATTCATGATGAGCAATCAATATGAGTCGATATGATGGTGCTTGAGTTATGTTACTAATGGAAGTGGTAGGTCATGGGTCATTGGTAGTATAGGAAAGATGCAGCAGCAGAGATTGCAGATGTGCACGAGACGGAACTTTTCTCAGTCGTAACCTTCGCAATGTGAGTAACGATCACATTAGGGGTGCTTACTGAAAACTGCCTAACGAGGAACATTAGGGGTGTTTGGATATGTGTTTCGAAAGTACTTGCAGGATCCTAAACATTAGAAGTAGATAGCATTTAGATAGTGTTTGGTTGGTAAATTGCATCCGCAAAGGCTCTGTATGGTACATTTCATTATCTGACAGTGTGGTTTTATGCATTTAGTAATGAACGACAGTCAGAATACTAGCATGTTAGAAAATTTAGCGATTCTGGATATTGCACGGGTTTGTAGATGATTGTTTTTTATGAGCAGAACTGGATCTACTTCCTATATGATTGTTTTAGATGATTGTTTTCGATGAGCAGGATTGGATCTACTTCCTATATGGTACATATAAACTTTATATGCGGCATTTTTTAAATGATTGTTATTTTTAGATGATTTTTTTTTATGAAGGACTGGATCTACTTCCTATATGGTCCATATTAAACTTTTTATTTGGCCTTTTTTAGATGAATTCTTATATTTTAGATGATTCTTTTTTATTAGCAGAATTGGATCTACTCCTATATAGTCCATTTAAAAACTAAAAATTTGGCATTTTTATATGAATTGTTATTTTTAGATGATTGTTTTTTATGAGCGAACCGGATCTACTACCTATATGGTCTATATTAAATTTTTATTTGGCATTTTTAGATGAATTGTTATTTTTAGATGATTGTTTTTATGAAGCGAACCGGATCTACTTCCTATATGATTGTTTTAGATGATTGTTTTCGATGAGCAAGACCGGATCTACTTCCTAAATGGTCCATATAATTTTTGTATGCGGCATTTTTTAGATGAATTGTTATTTTTTAGATGATTTTTTTATGAGCAGGACTCGATCTACTTCCTATATGGTCCATATTAAACTTTTTATTTGACATTTTTTAGATGAATTCTTATTTTTTTAGATGATTGTTTTTTATTAGCAGAACTGGATCTACTCCTATATGATTCATATAAAAACTAAAAATTTGGCATTTTTTAGATAAATTGTTATTTTTAGATAATTGTTTTTATAGCGAGCCGAATCTATTTCCTATATGGTCCATATTAAATTTTTATTTGGCATTTTTAGATGAATTGTTATTTTTAGATGATCGTTTTTTATTAACACAACTAGATCTACTTCCTATATGATTGTTTTAGATGATTGTTTTCGATGGCGAGGATTGGATCTACTTCCTATATGGTCCATATAAACTTTTATCGGCATTTTTAGATGAATTGTTATTTTTAGATGATTTTTTATGAAAGGATGAATCTACTTCATATATGGTCCATATTAAACTTTTATTTGGCATTTTTGGATTAATTCTTATTTTTAGATGATTGTTTTTATAAGCGAACTCGATCTACTCCTATATGGTCCATATAAAAACTAAAAATTTGGCATTTTTAGATGAATTTTTATTTTTTTGATGATTATTTTTTATTAGCAAAACTGGATCTACTTCCTATATGGTTCATATTAAATTTTTTATTTGGCATTTTTTAGATGATTTTGTTATTTTTTAGATAATTGTTTTTTATGAGCAGAACTGGATCTACTTTCTATATGATTGTTTTAGATGATTGTTTTCGATTAGCAGACTAGATCTACTTCCCATATGTTTCATATTAAACTTTTTATATGGCATTTTTTAGATGAATTCTTATTTTTTAGATAATTGTTTTTTATTAGCAGAATTAGATCTAATCCTATATGGTCCATATAAAAACTAAAAATTTGTTATTTTTTAGATGAATTGTTATGTTTTGGATGATTGTTTTTTATGAGCAGGATTGGATCTACTTCCTATATGGTGCGTATCAAATTTTTATTTGGCATTTTTAGATGAATTGTTATTTTTAGATGATTGTTTTTATGAGGAGAATCGAATCTACTTCCTATATGATTATTTTAGATGATTGTTTTCGATGAAGCGGAGATGGATCTACTTCCTATATGGTCCATATAAACTTTTTATCGGCATTTTTTAGATGAATTGTTATTTTTTAGATGATTTTTTTTTATGAGTAGGACTGTATGTACTTCCTATATGGTCCATATTAAACTTTTTATTTGACATTTTTTAGATGAATTATTATTTTTTTAGATAATTTTTTTTTTATTAGCAGAACTTGATCTACTCCTATATGATCCATATAAAAACTAAAAATTTGGCATTTTTTAGATGAATTGTTATTTTTTAGATGATTGTTTTTTATGAGTAGAACTGGATCTACTTCCTATATGGTCCATATTAAATTTTTTATTTGGCATTTTTTAGATGAATTGTTATTTTTAGATGATCGTTTTTATGAGCTACAACCGGATCTACTTCTTATATGATTGTTTTAGATGATTGTTTTCGATGAGCGGGGATGGTTCTACTTCCTATACGGTCCATATAAACTTTTATGCGGCATTTTTAGATAAATTGTTATTTTTAGATGATTTTTTATGGCGGATGGATCTACTTCATATAAGGTCCATATTAAACTTTTTATTTGGCCTTTTTTAGATGAATTCTTATTTTTTAGATGATTGTTTTTATGAGCAGAACTCGATCTACTCTTATATTGTCCATATAAAACCTAAAAATTTGGCATTTTTAGATTAATTGTTATTTTTTAGATGATTGTTTTGATTAGCAAAGCTGGATCTACTTCCTGTATGGTTCATATTAAATTTTTTATTTGGCATTTTTTAGATGAATTGTTATTTTTTAGATGATTGTTTTTTATTAGCAGAATTGGATCTACTTCCTATATGATTGTTTTACATGATTGGTTTAGATGATTGTTTTCGATGAGCAGGACTGGATCTACTTCCTATATGGTCCATATAAACTTTTTATGCGGCATTTTTTAGATGAATTGTTATTTTTTAAATTATTTTTTTATGAGCAGGACTGGATCTACTTCCTATATATTTCATATTAAACTTTTTATTTGGCATTTTTAGATGAATTCTTATTTTTTAGATAATTGTTTTTGATTAGCATAACTAGATCTACTCCTATATGGTCCATATAAAAACTAAAAATTTGGCATTTATTAGATGAATTGTTATTTTTTAGATGATTGTTTTTTATGAGCAGGACTAGATCTACTTCCTATATGGTCCATATCAAATTTTTTATTTGGCATGTTTTAGACGAATTGTTATTTTTTAGATGATTGTTTTTTTATTAGCAGAACTGGATCTACTTCCTATATGATTATTTTAGATGATTGTTTTCGATGAGCAGGACTGGATCTACTTCCTATATGGTCCATATATGTAACGCCCCGACCCGACAAGGGTAAAGGAATCACAAATAATGGTGTCATATCAAAGCAAACATAAATATCCAAAAGAAGTCTTAACATAAATGATGAAATAATTCAAGTCAACATGACTTCAATACATAGGTCCCAATGGAAAAATAAACTCCAATAGAAATAGTCTGAAATAGTAAAGTCTTAAATGGCATCATAAGATCAAAACTAAATATCTCTAAGGTAAGTCCACTCAGCACTCATCCCAAAGCAAAACCCAGCTCCAATGCTTAGATACCGCCAAGGAAAAAGGAAAATCGGTGAGCTTCAAAAGCTCGGTGAGCGGATATAAAAGCAAAGCAAATACGAAGCGATATCGGATACGAAATATAATGAGCGAAGATAGCAAAATCATAATCATTTCGAGTATAAAGCAATTATCGAATAAGGTTTATAGTTAACTACCACGAGCGAAACATATATCGGATCATAATCATATTCACATAAGGCAACATTTGTAGGGAGACCTACGAGTTATGAAGGGCGTGCATGCGCGGCATCAATCATCGAGATAACGGATAACATATAACGAGATAACAGATAACATATAACGAGATATGATCTAGGATGCATCCATACGCCCACGACGCAGATATTGGTCATATAACATAACTTGAGCTCATAACGGATATGAGATAAGGGGCGTGGCGAACATCACTCTCGCCCTAGAGTCATGTCGGAGGTGCATCGCGACACGGACATGGAATCCCCATGACTAGTGAAATATTTGGCTCGGGTGTCAAACTATCTTAGGTCAAATCGAATGTCAAAGGCGATACAGATCATACTTTATCGGAAGATTAATCATATTTTCAAAATCGAGTTTTCATATCATATAGTTCAAAATCAAATGTTTTATAATTCGGGAATCGAGAGTTCGGATAAGCAACAGCTCAAACAAGCGAATGGGGTTCATAGCAAAGGCTTAGGAAACCTAATATAAAAGCTAACGAAAGCGTTATAAGGAACCTTCTTGAAAGGTCGGAATATCATGCCTTATTCCAAAGCAAATGACCAAAAGCGTCACGGAAAGCAAAGGATTACTCCTTCTTCACAGAACCTATACACATTAACGATTCGTACATGTTATTTATGATTCCATAATTGTCGAAATGATCTTTTAATGTTTGGTGTTTATACTTAGTGTATTGATGATCTTAATAATTTAGAGATTTATGATTAAATGAGACTTAAGTGTTTTATAACCAATATTGTAGGTTAGGGTTCATTATGTCATTTATTAAAGTTTAGGGTTAAGTGTGAAAATAGTTTAAAGTCATAACTTTCGCATGAAATAATGAATTAATACCTAGCTTCAAACCCTAATCGACTCTCATTTATGTTCTAGGGTTTTCCCACTCTTTTAATATCATTTTAATGTGCATTTACTTTACATGTTCGTCATTTAATGACTCATTACTTGACCTATGCGTAATGAAAACAACCTTTCTTTTATGCTTCACCATGCACGCACTCACACATGCAAGTACTTACTCATACTCAAGTCGACTCACAACTCATTAACTCTTGTTTATTTACTCAACACCTTCATGACTTTAACCATCGTTACTTATATACATATTATCGTCAACTCTTATACCCATGCACGTTTATGATTTCATGTGACAATAAAGTTACTTATTATCCGGATTAGATACACATCGACACACATGCACAATAGCTTGAAAGATATGAGCACATACTACGTTTACATATCGACAAGCTCACTTGACTCACAACACACGCGCGATGATACACGGTTCACAAACCAATTGGTTCGGTTCACATCACTTAGGGTTTAGGTTTTGCATGTTCTTTACTCATTTAACACACGTTCACAAACACTCGCATGGTTCGGCTAATATATATGTTTCGCTTCCATGTTTCATAAACCCTTACTCCTCTACGTACCTTACATATTTACGTTTGCATGTTATACTTTGGCGATTTATTATATATGTGGTTCGGTTTATATATAGCTCGACATACTTAATACCGATTCACACAACTCATATTACAATACATGCTCTCTAATATTTATAAGGTCCGATTCATATATGTTGTTTGGTTTCATATAGTTGACAAAACACAAGCTTCGATTAAAAACAAAACATGTTACAACATATAATAATGTTAGGTTTATCAAAGTGAGGCGAGAAAACGTGGTTATACCTTAGCTTGTCACGTTGGAACCAAAACTTCGACACAAGGGGTGTTAGCGATCGGTAGAAAGAAAAGAAAAGAAGAGCAAAGAAAATACCAAACTTGCAAACTAGGGTTCCAGTTTGTGTTAATGTGTTTGTATTTATAGGTGGTACAAATCGGATTAGGCTTGAGGTGTGTAGGCGGCAGTCCAACCGAACAAAGAAACACGGCCCAAGTGGGCTCGGCGAGTCCAAACCAACAAAGCGAGCAGTGACTTGGTTTACAAATAAGCGAAAGCGAGGCCCACTATTTACTGAGGCGTTTAACTTTTCGTCATACAAATGTCGATTTCTTAAATATATCCGTTAGGTTTTAATTATTCATAAGTTAGATTTTAATTTCGTTAAATGAACATAAGCGTATTTTACGTATTTAATAAATTCAGATTTCAAGGGTAATTTAGTCTTTATTTATGTTTTAGATTTTCAGGTTTTACAATATAAATTTTTTATGAGGCATTTTTTAGATGAATTGTTATTTTTTAGATGATTTTTTTTTATGAGTAGGACTGAATCTACTTCCTATATGGTCCATATTAAACTTTTTATTTGACATTTTTTAGATGAATTATTATTTTTTTAGATGATTGTTTTTTATTAGCAGAACTGGATCTACTCCTATATGATCCATATAAAAACTAAAAATTTGGCATTTTTTAGATGAATTGTTATTTTCTTAGATGATTGTTTATTATGAAGCGAGCTGGATCTACTTCCTATATGGTCCATATTAAATTTTTATTTGGCATTTTTTAGATGAATTGTTATTTTTTAGATGATCGTTTTTATGAGCACTGTTGGATCTACTTCCTATATGATTGTTTTAGACGATTGTTTTCGATGGCGATTTGGATCTACTTCCTATATGGTCCATATAAACTTTTATGCGGCATTTTTAGATGAATTGTTATTTTTAGATGATTGTTTTTATGGCGAACTCGATCTACTCTTATATTGTCCTATAAAACCTAAAAATTTGGCATTTTTAGATTAATTGCTATTTTTTAGATGATTGTTTTTATTAGCAAAGTGGATCTACTTCTGTATGGTTCATATTAAATTTTTATTTGGCATTTTTAGATGAATTGTTATTTTTAAATGATTGTGTTTTATGAGTGAAGCTGGATCTACTTCCTATATGATTGTTTTAGATGATTGTTTTCGATGAGCAGGACTGGATCTACTTCCTATATGGTCCATATAAACTTTTTATGCGGCATTTTTTAGATGAATTATTATTTTTTAAATGATTTTTTTAAAAGCAGGACTGGATCTACTTCCTATATATTTCATATTAAACTTTTTATTTGGCATTTTTTAGATGAATTCTTATTTTTTAGATAATTGTTTTGGATTAGCAGAACTAGATCTACTCCTATATGGTCCATATAAAAACTAAAAGTTTGGCATTTATTAGATGAATTGTTATTTTTTAGATGACTGTTTTTTATGAGCAGGACTGGATCTACTTCCTATATGGTCCATATCAAATTTTTTATAGACGAATTGTTATTTTTTAGATGATTGTTTTTTTATTAGCAGAGCTGGATCTACTTCCTATATGATTGTTTTAGATGATTGTTTTCGATGAGCAGGACTGGATCTACTTCCTATATGGTCCATATAAACTTTTTATGCGGCATTTTTTAGATGAATTGTTATTTTTTAGATGATTTTTTTATGAGTAGGACTGAATCTACTTCCTATATGGTCCATATTAAACTTTTTATTTGACATTTTTTAGATGAATTCTTATTTTTTAGATGATTGTTTTTATTAAGCGAGCTGGATCTACTCTATATGATCCATATAAAACTAAAAATTTGGCATTTTTAGATGAATTGTTATTTTTAGATGATTGTTTTTATGGCAGAAGCGGATCTACTTCCTATATGGTCCATATTAAATTTTTATTTGGCATTTTTAGATGAATTGTTATTTTTAGATGATCGTTTTTATGAGCACTGTTGGATCTACTTCCTATATGATTGTTTTAGGCGATTGTTTTCGATGGCGGAATGGATCTACTTCCTATATGGTCCATATAAACTTTTATGCGGCATTTTTAGATGAATTGTTATTTTTTAGATGATTGTTTTTTATGAGCAGAACTCGATCAACTCTTATATTGTCCCTATAAAACCTAAACATTTGGCATTTTTAGATGAATTATTATTTTTTAGATGATTGTTTTTTATTAGCAAAGCTGGATCTACTTCCTGTATGGTTCATATTAAATTTTTTATTTGGCATTTTTTAGATGAATTGTTATTTTTTAAATGATTGTGTTTTATGAGCAGAACTGGATCTACTTCCTATATGATTGTTTTAGATGATTGTTTTAGATGATTGTTGTCGATGAGCCGGACTGGATTTACTTCCTATATGGTCCATATAAACTTTTTATGCGGCATTTTTTAGATAAATTGTTATTTTTTAAATGATTTTTTTTTAAGCAGGACTGGATCTACTTCCTATATATTTCATATTAAACTTTTTATTTGGCATTTTTTAGATGAATTCTTATTTTTTAGATAATTGTTTTTGATTAGCAGAACTAGATCTACTCCTATATGGTCCATATAAAAACTAAAAATTTGGCATTTATTAGATGAATTGTTATTTTTTAGATGATTATTTTTTATTAGCAGGACTGGATCTACTTCCTATATGGTCCATATCAAATTTTTTATTTGGCATTTTTTAGACGAATTGTTATTTTTTAGATAATTGTTTTTTTATATGCAGAACTGGATCTACTTCCTATATGATTGTTTTAGATGATTGTTTTCGATGAGCAGGACTGGATCTACTTCATATATGGTGCATATAAACTTTTTATGCGGCATTTTTTAGATGAATTGTTATTTTTTAGATGATTTTTTTTATGAGAAGGACTTGATCTACTTCCTATATGGTCCATATTAAACTTTTTATTGGGCATTTTTTAGATGACTTCTTATTTTTTTGATGATTGTTTTTTATGAGCAGATCTGGATATACTCGTATATGGTTCATATAAAAACTAAAAATTTTGCATTTTTTTGATAAATTTTTATTTTTTAGATAATTGTTTTTTATTAGCATAATTAGATATACTTCCTATATGGTCCATATTAAATTTTTTATTTGACATTTTTTAGATGAATTGTTATTTTTTAGATGATTGTTTTTTATGAGCAGAACTGGATCTACTTCATATATGATTGTTTTAAATGATTGTTTTCGATGAGCAGGACTGGATTTACATCCAATATGGTCCATATAAACTTTTTATGCGGCATTTTTTAGATGAATTGTTATTTTTTAAATAATTTTTTTATGAGCAGGACTGAATCTACTTCATATATGGTCCATATTAAACTTTTTATTTGACATTCTTTAGATTAATTCTTATTTTTTAGATGATTGTTTTTAATGAGCAGAACTCGATCTACTCATATATGGTCCATAAAAACTAAAATTTGGCATTTTAGATGAATTGTTATTTTTAGATGATTATTTTTATTAGCAAAGCGGATCTACTTCTATATAGTTCATATTAAATTTTTATTTGGCGTTTTTAGATGAATTGTAATTTTTAGATAATTGTTTTTATGAGCAGAACTGGATCTACTTTCTATATGATTGTTTTAGATGATTGTTTTCGATGAGCAGGACTGGATCTACTTCCTATATGTTTCTTATTAAACTTTTTAAATGGCATTTTTTAGATGAATTCTTATTTTTTAGATGATTGTTTTTTATTAGCAGAATTAGATCTACTCCTATATGGTCCATATAAAAACTAAAAATTTGGCATTTTTTAGATGAATTGTTATTTTTTGGATAATTGTTTTTGATGAGTAGGATTGGATCTACTTCCTATATGGTCCATATCAAAATTTTTATTAGGCATTTTTTAGATGAATTGTTATTTTTTAGATGATTATTTTTTATGAGCAGAACTGAATCTACTTCCTATATGATTGTTTTAGATGATTGTTTTTGTTGGGAATAATCCGTTACCACGGATAGTTATGGTTTACACCGCCGGATTAACACTAGCGATTGGAAGCGTATTCCCAATGCCGAAGACATTGTTACCCCTGCTATTAGATAATGCTTAGTTAAAGCGTCTAGATAAGTATAGAATAGATTTTGTGTATATTCTATAATGTTAGCATTTTACTTATATTGTAAAGGACTCCTTGTTGTATAAAAGGAGGTCCTAGGTCATTGTCTTAGGTACTTGTCTAATTACCTACATTATTACTACAAAGGCTTCAAGGTGTAACCCTAGTGATAATCTAAGATCACTCGTATTATTCATCAATAATATTGGAGCTTAAGTTTTGTGTTTAATCTGTGTTTACATACAATATATCATATAATTCATCTTCTAAGTATTACTAAGTAAATTCGCGTGCTTAATAATATCATACAAAATATCATTGACACAAGGTGTGTCTAGATCCATCAAGTGGTATCGAGGCGAAGGTTACGATATTTTGTTTTAGAAGATCCAAGGAATTAGCTTAACCTACTCGCTCAATTCAATGGAGATGGAAAACAACCAATCAAACTCTTCTACACCAAGGCTACCTAAGCTCAAACTAAATGAGTTTGATATGTGGAGATCTTGATTGAGCAATACTTTCTCATTCGGGACTATGCTTTATGGGAGATCATTCAAGCGGTGATTCTTTCAAATCTGTGACTAATCTTGTGAAAGTTGGTGACACGAGATGTTGTGAAAGTTTCGTACTGAATCTAGTGTTGAAAAAGCTTGCGGGAAGAATGATCTTAAAGCTAGAAGTTTGTTCTTGATGACTCTTCCTAGAGATCGGATCATTGCATTCGACAAGTACACTGCTTGCTAAGGAAGCTGTTTGAAGAGATTTGCTTTCGGTGTTTGGTGGTAATGATGCTACAAAGAAGACACAAAGACATTGTTGAAGCAAAGTTATGAAAACTTTTACGCTTCAAGTAATGACTCACTTGATAGCATTTTCACCAAACTTGTAAGATTGTTACAACCCGATCGTGCTTGGCATTGAGGTAGAAAAGGAAGACCTAAATTTGAAGTTTCTAAGAAGTTTGCCTTGAGTTTCAAACCAATGTTCTTCTGAGAAAACAAATCGGACATAGAAACAATGAAGCTCAATGACCTTACAACAACTTCAAACTTATTGAGCAAAGGTTGAAGAAGGCAGGGAAACTTGGTACAAGCTCTAGTAGCCACTACAACAAAATAGATTTTATAGGACGCCCATAAGTGTCTTATTAGACTAGTTTATAGGACCTTTAACATTATAGGACCAACACTATAAGTATCACATAAGAAGGCGTTGTAATAGGTGTAGAATGGTATTAGGACACATTTAAACATCCTAAAAAGCGACATATTATGAAACAAATAAAGCAGTCGTATTAAATTGCTTTATAGGACGCAAATAGTGTCCTAATAGGCCACTTATTAGGATGGTTTAAGGTGTTCTAATATATGTTTACCTATTACTTTCTTTTGAGACACATTTATGAGTCCTTAAAGATGTTCTCATAGGATGAATTGTGCGTCACGTAACCATTTTGGTACAAATAAAAGGTCCTAAAAAGGTTGTTATGCCAAATTTAGCGTCTAACATGACACATTATTAGAACGCATGCTTGTCCAATACTTTTAAGGACGCCACGTTTCTCATTGAACACATTCGAGGCACAATATATGAGATGATTAATGAGCCTAAAATTATATCAATTCCAAAATTAATGGCAAATCAAAACATGTCATTTCCATAAGACCATTACAAAAGGAAGATTTTCCACATGATTGAGTTAACATCATACACAAAAAGTTAACCCGTCTAAAATAAAGTCTACTAAATTTTGTTACATACATGCATAAACTATAAATAAAATAGAAGCAAATAATCTCGAGTCATAGTAGATGATCCTCACGTAACATCCTCGATACTGAAACAAGCATGAAACAACTCCTTTATGGTTCGTTTAAGTCCATATAAAATTCTCATTACAACCAAATTATTTTCAATACATATGAATATTTTACATTAACAATTACACAATTATATATAATTACCTTAAACTCTTCACATTGTAGCATAACTTTTATACATGATTTGCACAATCTTTATTTTGCCCTATTGGTGTTATTTTTCTCACCAATTATCTAGAGTAGAAAAGAATAACATGGATAAGCAGCCAAACAATAGCAAAAAAAAGTTCAGATTTGCAAACATAAGCATTAGTAGGAACAAAGGCTAGCCCATTTATCATAAGTGTATGGATCAAAAGCAATTTTATCAAATAAACATTTTAGTAATTCTAATAATCAGTAGGCAAAATTAAGAAACTATAACACAAACGGCAAAATTAAGATATAAAAACTATTGGTACATAAGTAAAAAAAAGCTAGAAACAGAGCAATTATATATTTACCCCTTGTTGCTGCTTCGAAGTTCATCATCATATCCGGAATCGTAACTATTAAAAAAATAAAAAATAAAAATTAGTTCAATAACAATAAAAATTAATTTAAAAGAAATTATTTATTCGATTATCATGTGCAATTGTTACTTCACCTGTATCTAGATTACGACTCACCATTCTTGGGACCACACCTTCTTTGATTTTATTTGATTTGTGATTTAAGTTATCGAGTTTGTGTCGAAGAAAAGGAAAGCGTATATCTTTTATAATTAGACTCTTAGCCGTAGTAATTAATAATCGAGAGATGAGTGAGGGGTAAAACAGAAAGAAAAGTGTTGGGTGGATAGTGTTTGTTCATCTTTCAGATCTAGTTTTTTCTTTTGAAAGAGTTTTAAGTGTGTTGTTGTATGTGGTAGGCAATAAAAGTAGGGCAACAAAAGAATTTAGGGGAAACTTTTAGGGGGAACTTTTTCGAATGGGAGGGAAATAAAAATTGAGTGGGTGGGAAAAAATCTAAGATATTTTCATTTATAAAAAAGCTAAAAGAAAAATTAGTTGTAAATAATCTTTTCGTCTTAAAATAAGTGTCCAATTTAAAGTATTTCTTTTTAAATTTTGATCTTAAATATTTTTGCTTGTGCTATACAATACTTAGTGCAAAATATATAAATGAATTGTATTTTAAATGTATTTTCTTTGGTATAATTTTCATTAAATATTAAATAACATAAATAAAAATATTTAAAATCAAACTTGAAAAAGAAAGATTTCAAAAAGACAAATTATGACACTTAATTTGAGACGGAAGGAGTATAAAACTAAAGTCTTTTGATAATCGAAAGTTATTATGTCACTCGCTAAAATCCGTTATTATAATTTACTATGCTAATATACATTGGTAAAGTCAATGACATCGTTTAATTAATATTGACTTTATCTAGTTATTTGATTAAACGCGATAGACATTGAATTAGTCATTACAATTATTAAAACACGATACAACTCATCACAATGTTTTCGAACCACTACAAATATTACGACATACATATAATAATTTATTTAAACCAATAAAAACTCAATATCAAGGCTATTGAGATAAGCATTCTACTATATATCATTTTTGTGTACGTATCATGCTCGTGATATCGAAACAAGGTTGAAAGATCATATTTCCCGTATTTCTTGTAGCACGTACTCGTTATTAATATGGTAGAAAAAATTTGACCATAGTAACTAAAATAACCTCGTATGAGATGTTACTAACTTATAATCTCAATATAACCTAGCTAAGGGTGTAAAATAGCCCAACATTCAAGAGTTACTCGAGCTCTTTCGTTGCAAGCTTGACTTCATCTCAAGCTAAAACCCCTTTTTACGCAATTAGGACTTAATACACCTAAAAAACCATTGCAACCAATTAAACATATCACAACCAGTTATGACAAATACCAACTCAGTTATACTTGTGGAAGCTTTATTCCATAACACGCTATAGATGACCCGGTGAAGCTCGTCTATATATAATGAATGTATCTAGGATTTTAGAGGCATTTATAATTATGACCGTTAAAGAATCTCCACCCGTCACGTTGTAGTCATTGTACACATGAAGTATAACGAACAAAAAACATGCACTACAAAGTACATCACAATGATAAAGTTCCTATACAATTTGTGATAATAGGACCAAGATATCAAGTGTCGTATTAGGTTTTCTTTCATAATAAAACCTAAATAAATAAGTGTCCTATAAAACTTATTTGATAAGACCTATAAATGAAGTGTCCTATTAAGTTACGTCATTATAAGACCACATCATACAAGTGTCCTATAAAATCGAATTTAATAGGACGCATATACCTGTGTCGTATTAGACTATATATAATACGACCCCCACGGCTAAGAGTCCTATAAAAATTTAGATAATAGGACTTAAATGTAAAATGTCGTATTATGTTATATCATATTGAGACTAAAATGAGTAAGTGTCATATAAACTTCATCTAATAAGACCTAAACTTGAAATGTCCTATTAAGTTTCATATGATAGGACCCATATACTAACCCGTCATATTAGATAGTCAATTAGGACGCTGCTTGAAAAGCGTCACAGGAAAAAGGTCCTAAAAACCCTCTTTTGTTGTAGTGAGCTTGGCATTGTTGTCAACCTCTGTTGATGTGATGATTCCGAAGATGAGCGATGATGATGAAGTTGCCATTCTTTGGTTCTAAAGTTTCCAGCGGTAATGTGAATGTTACCACCTGCGGTCGAAGAAGAAGGTTGCTAGTATTGGAGATCCTACCTTTTATGCTTTCATATCCACACAAGTTGATGGCTCTTTCTTAACTCATGAAGACATAGAGCAAATTGATGAAGATGACTTGGAAGAGATGGATATAAAATGGCAGATAGCTCTTCTTAGCATGAGGGCTAGAAAATTCTACAAGAAGACTGGCAAGCTTATTCACATCAATGGTGATGAAACTGCAGACTTTGATAAGAAGAAAGTGGAGTGCTTTAACTAACACAAGTTTAGACATTTTGCTAGAGAATGCAGAAGACCAAAGACCAAGGACAACAGGTCTACTTGGTACAAGCAAAGAAGGGACCAACTGTGGAAGAACCAAAGGCAATGTTGGCTATTGATGGTGTGAGCTATGATTGGAGTTTCATGGTGATGAACAAGAAGAAGAACATACCGATCTTTGCTCTTGTTGCTCTTGAATTTGCTCTCATGGCTTTCTACGAATCGAGGTACACAACTTTGATAGTTGTTCTAAAATATGTAGAAATTTGCTAAAGAAGTTGAAAGGCTTAATGATTTATATTCTAATGAAAGACAACGCTTATATATCGCTAATTATCGTGTCTAATCTTAGGAGAGCTATGGCGATTAGAAAAGCAAATAGAGCACTATAAGGCAAATGAATCTAAATATAATGATGATATGATTCTTCTTGAAGAGAGGTAGAACATACAACTGGTGTGAATGAAGCATACCAAAAGGAGTTGGAAAAACTTCAAAAGAAAATGAAAATGTCAATATAACATTAGACACATGCTATCATCGGTCTAAGTCAATTGATAAAATTTGGAATGCTCAAGTACATAGTAAATTTAAGTCCGGTATGGGTTATAATCACGTGCCTCCACCACTAAGGGTGTTCATTCACCTCGGTATAGACTTAGCTCATACAGGGCTTAGAAGATTTTAAGGATCTTGAAAGAGAATATGGTCCTTTAAAGGACACATTGGTGAAATGTGAGGAAGAGTTTAAGCGAGGATAATGACGTTTTGAGAGTGCTAGTGACTCATCGTTGTTGATGAGAATGTTAAAAGAATGTAGAGACTTGTCCCAAAAGTTGTTAATCATTACAGAGGAACCTAGGAAACCGGTTAATAAACCTAGACCAACTGTAAAGTATCTTTGAGATGTATAGGAACAAGCCTTGACTCCTAGGGGTAACCAGAGGAGTTGGAATCATGTTAAATCTCAACAACTAGGTAGTGATTTTGTTATGTACAATAAGGCATGCTATATTTGTAGTAGATTTGATCATTTACATGCTTATTGTGACTATCATGTTGGGAGAAGGAAGTCCGTGGGAATAAAAGGGTGGAGACTAATGAGGTTTCAACATAATGTACACCCTAATTCACATTACAAAATGGTCCCAAGCGGTTCAACTTAGAAGTGGCCTCAAAACCTTTGTCACCGCAAAAACTATTAACATCGCTCACCCTAAGTCACTGTTAAAGTGCAAACACCAAAACAACTTTTGAAAAATCTGCACAAAGCAGGGGAAAGGAACTTTTCAAGCTAAAAGGTAAATAATAACCAACAATGGTGCGCTTAAAGAAACCGCTAGTTTCCTTTGCTCATTCAAAAGTTACCACTCCAAGGGTTGTGAACAAGAAAAGGGGTGACATGGGCAATGTTGTGAAGGCCTTAGCGTTGGGAATGGAAACCAAAGGAAATACCTCTACAACCAATCCCAATGGTGTATCAATGACCTTTGATAGATTTAACTATATTGATACGGAGGCGGATCCAAGTCAATCATGGCTTGGGTCCCCAAAACTAACTCTTTACTCTTATGTGGAACATCCAAGGACAAAAGATCAGATCAAGGATATACAGATAGTGGGTGTTCAAGGCACATGACTGGCAACAAGTCCTATCTTTCTGATTTTGAGCATTATGATGGAATGTATGTCAGTTTTGTTAATGAAGTTAGTGGAACAAGATGTATGATGCAGGAACACTTATGATCAAGGAAAACATGGAGTACTATTATTATTTCACAAGACTGCACACTAAGTGCAGCAGTTACATCCATGGAATACAGACTACAAGCATCATTACAACAACTGAAAACAACTACCAACAACCTACCCCTAACACAAGCTTCATAACCCATTCCCAACCTATCCACCATCTACCATCTATGGCTTATTTGGAAATCCCCACTTTGGCATCACCTTAGGAGCTCCACGATGTCAATCCACTCATACACTCTAGGGCATGCTAATCCCATCACCACTATTCCGGTGGGTGGTGAGGATGATGAAGGACCTCACGATGGTGGTCTTGATAGCAATGAAAGAGAAGGTGATGGTTGGAGCTCTTCAAGAGGAGCTATTGCTGCAAGAGGGGGAACACTCAGGACTCTTCCAGAGGTCTCATCATCTGTATTTTCATATGGTGATACATAGGAGCTGATCTCTGAGCTATCTTCCTCGATTAAAGCATCCCGAGGCTCTGGTTGTAGTGATGAAGGACCAGCAGGAAAAGGATTTGAGAGAACAGTTGTGTGTTTTCTCTTCCTGAATACAACCTTCTCATACTCTTCTTTCTCAACTCTCGTGGTTCTTCAAAACAAAGTCATCCCAAGAACTATCGATGAACGCTAGAAGATGATTGATTGAATGGAATGACTCATGGTGTTGTTGGAGAAATGTTGATCTTTGAGAGTGAAATTTTTGGAGTATGTGATTTGGGTGGTCTGTGTGTTACATGGTTTGTTATATATATGCTTGCTTGTATTTCTGTTTATGTGTTTATGAAGTTTTGATGGGAGTTGAATTTAAAAGGTGTATATATGAGATACACAACAAATGGTTATTGATTCACCATGTCTTACCCACATAAGAATCAACTAGTCCAGAGCAAACGGCTACTGGTAAAGACTTGACAAATCCGTTAATGGTTGATAGTTTACCAAAAACTAAATGGTTATCAACTCACCATATTCTTTTTGATTAAGAGTTGGCTAGTCCATAGTAAACGGCTCATGGTAAAGACATATCAAATCCGTTGATAGCTGGTAGTTTGCTAAAAACTATGATAAGAGTAGTCTTGTTATCACATGATTTTATTTACCACCGCTCTTTGAAATTTTTGTGAAAAATTACCACTGCTAGTTCACAGTTTCCACTGATAGTGTTATTTACCACTGTTGTTCTAGCCATTACAACTGATTGTGTCAGTAACTAATTTTTACTAGTCGTCGAAAGTAACCACTAATTGTTATATATATAGGATTAAAATTTTAAGTAAATTATCTTCTTTCCATATTATGATAACTACTTTCTAAAGATAATTTTACTTGCGCAATAATTCTAAACCCTAACCCTATATATCTTTCTCTCTCAATTGGCTAGTTATTCTTTTGATTACTACTGACTCAATATCGTTTTTCATCAAAAATTTCTATGGCATCTTTAAACTTTGCAGGTGAGCACAACCTAGTGGCCTACCTACAAAAGTCTAACGAGAATAGTGGCCCTGTTTATCATCAGATTGTGGACTTTCTTCATACCACACATATAAGGTATGCTTTGCTTTTAAAACCCACAATTTATATCTCTCAAATCAAACAGTTTTGGACTTACATCGATCCATCACACTTGAGATTGGAGATACACATGAAACGATGGATGCTCTAAGAACCACCGTGGATGGGGTAACTATTGATGTTCTTGAGGGATCCTTGAGGAGAGTACTCCAATTGGGTGATCTCAATGGTCTCATCACATTACCTATGCCGAAATTCATGATATTTTATCATCCATGGGGTATGACACCACCGACAAAAAGTCCGCTTTCAAAAGAGTAGTTTTGTCCCCGATGGAGATTTTTGATTCATACTCTGTGCATTGTGCGAGTCCAAAGAAAACATCTTATGAGCAATTTAGTTCAACCATGGCTTACCCTTTGGTTTGTCTAGTCACCGATAAGATTTTTAGCTGGTCAAATTATATTTTTACAAGTATGAAAGGCAATGTACGAGTAAAACAAAATTTTAATGTATCCAAGGTTTGTGCAAGAAGTGCTAAATGAGTTTCAACCGCAACCCCATACTAATGTTTATCAAATCGGTTGCCTAAAGCCTAAAGTTTTCAAAATTTAAACAAAGATGGCAATATGATTTTACACCTCTACTTCCCGGATGCTTGCTAAGATTGAACAAAACACACCTATAATTAATGTTCCAAACATTGATTATATTCCACCGATTTCAAACACCAATGAGAGAAGGTCTAAACAATCAACTCCTCTCATGACAACACAACAAGTGTCTCGAACCTTTTGGTCTAGGAACAAGCGGTGGTGGTTCTAGACTTCCACCTAGTCCAACTAGGGAGGACTCAACCTTACTCCGTGATTCACCTCTCCCAACAGTAACACGCTTGGAAGTGATGAGGCGATGGGAACCAATTGGAATTGATGGGTTTGTGTACAAAGTTAGCCAAGCGGGTTGAATCTCTGAGAAAAGATTTGGCAAATGTCAAGAAATTGCATGCCAAGGATGTTAAACATTTACTGAGGAAGAGATCTCGGACCTTAAAGGAGGAGTTGCGAGGGTTGAAAAGGCACAAGAAGACGCAAAGTTGGTGATTTCATCTTCATCCTCACCTACCGATGGTGATTCGGTGATCATGATTTGGGAATTTCTCCCAAACAGGGAAGAAAATAGGTTCGATAATCGAGGGAGGAAAATTGTTTTAAAGATGAAGGTGATACAAGTAAAGGAGCAAAGAAAGGCGATACTCATGGAGAGCAACTTGAAGATCAAGACATTTTCTCAGATCGCAACCGATTTTACCATCGATTCTATTTCCACCGCAAAGCCAATTATTGCCACCGCAAGTGAAGAATTTGATAAACTAAAGTATGACAAAGGTAAAGTAGTTATAGAAAATGTAGAGCAACCTGGAAGAAAGATTTCAAGAAAAGACAAGCACGTGATTGTTCTTGATAGAGAAATTCTTGAAAAGATCTCAAGAACAAGTGGTGAAAAGAAAAGGCTCAAGAATTGGAAGTTGCAAGCTTTATGGAAGCTAAAAGATTGGATATAATGGAAGAAGATCCATTGCTCAATATTCAACCAACAATTTAGAGAAAATATTCCGTAGTTTAGCTATGTTCCTCTTGAAGAAGATATTGAGTTCTTGATTGCTAATAATCAAATAATCAAGAAAAAGGCAATTGACACAGTAGCGATGCATCCTTAATCGAAGAACAAAGAACTGCGGTTGAAGGATTTCATTCAAATGAAGAACAATCACACTTGAAGATGTGATAAATTCAATCAAAAGGGTCAAAGAAACCAAGACAACCAACCAAGGCACAAATTCTTTCATATATGAAGACTTATTGTTGTCATGTTGGTGGTTGGAAGAAGCATCAATTCAAAGGAATGTCTCGATGATCAAATTGAAAGAGCTTACTACGTAGTTCAAAAACATGATCAAGATTTTATTGCAATGGGCTCAAGAAGAAGCAAGAAGATTTCGGATTGAAGAGAAAGGCCAAAGAAAGTGATTCTCAAACTGTTAAGAAGACTAAGGTTGTTGAAGAACAAGAAATTCCTACCGAGAAATTCATCAAGAACAACCGATCGGAATGATTGTGATTGAAGAAGAAGATTTTATCCGAACCACCGCAAGTTTGACATCCTATAATTGATTGGGAGGTTTACACCGCTAGCAATTTTGCTCCAACATGGAAGATCACAAGGCTAGGTGGTGGAACTTCATCATTCATTCAATTTGAAGATCTTATAAAAGCTTTTGACGAGATGACCTTGATACACTATGGAGGTTAGTTCAAGAAAGATTGAATGCTCAAGATCTCAAAGATACAAAGGAGATGCGATTATGGATTAATCTTAGAAGGCTCTATGAACCAAATGTTGATGATGATTTCGGAAATTCTCATGCACATGTCCCGGTACTAAATGGTTTTACTATGATTCATGTGAAGTTCATCATGTCTCTACAAAGAAATGGAGAAGATGCTTTCATGCTTCTTGAAAAGGAATATCCACTCGAGTCTGGAACTCTCAACGTGATGTTATGTACAACAATAAGAGTTCATGAAGACAATGAGAAGGTCGAGCATTGTTACATAGGCTTCAAGATCAATGTTCACGAGCTATTCAAAAGTTAAGAAAGAAGTGAAGTGTTTGGTTGAATTCCCAAATCCTTGAAGATAATGCATATTGAAGAAACTTATTGATTTGCGGAGAAATCATAAGTTTGGGGAGGATTGTTGGGAATAATCCGCTACCACCGGATAGTTGTGGTTTACATCGCCGGATTAACACTAGCGGTGGAAACGTATTCCCACTGCCAGTACATTGTTACCACTGCTATTAGATAATGCTTAGTTAAACGCGTCTAGATAAGTATAGAATAGATTTTGTGTATATTCTATAATGTTAGCATTATACTTATCTTGTAAAGGACTCCTTGTTGTATAAAAGGAGGTACTAGGTCATTGTCTTAGGTACTTGTCTAATTACCTACGTATTACTCACAAAGGCTTCAAGGTGTAACCCTAGTGATAATCTAAGATCACTCGTATTATTCATCAATAATATTGGAGCTTAAGTTTTGTGTTTAATATGTGTTTACATACAATATATCATATAATTCATCTTCTAAGTATTACTAAGTAAATTCCGCGTGCTTAATAATATCATACAAAATATCATTGACACAAGGTGTGTGTCTAGATCCATCAGTTTTCGATGAGCAGGACTGGATCTACTTCCTATATGGTCCATATAAACTTTTTATGCGGCATTTTTTAGATGAATTGTTATGTTTTAGATGATTCTTTTTATGAGTAGGACTGAATCTACTTCCTATATGGTCTATATTAAACTTTTTATTTGACATATTTTAGATGAATTAGTATTTTTTTAGATGATTATTTTTTATTAGCAGAACTGGATCTACTTCCTATATGATTGTTTTAGATGATTGTTTTCGATGAGCAGGACTGGATCTACTTCCTATATGGTCCATATAAACTTTATATGCGACATTTTTTTAGATGAATTGTTATTTTTAGATGATTTTTTTTATGAAGGACTGTATCTACTACCTATATGGTCCATATTAAACTTTTTATTTGGCCTTTTTTAGTTGAATTCTTATATTTTAGATGATTGTTTTTTATTAGCACAACTTGATCTACTCCTATATAGTCCATATAAAAACAAAAAATTTGGCATTTTTTTATATGAATTGTTATTTTTTAGATGATTGTTTTTTATGAGCAGAACTGGATCTACTTCCTATATGGTCTATATTAAATTTTTTATTTGGCATTTTTTAAATGAATTGTTATTTTTTAGATGATTGTTTTTTATGAGCAGAACTAGATCTACTTCCTATATGATTGTTTTAGATGAGCATGACTAGATCTACTTCCTAAATGGTCCATATAATTTTTTTATGCGGCATTTTTTAGATGAATTGTTATTTTTTAGATGATTTTTTTTATGAGCAGGACTTGATCTACTTCTTATATGGTCCATATTAAACTTTTTATTTGACATTTTTAGATGAATTCTTATTTTTTTAGATGATTGTTTTTATTAGCGAGCTGGATCTACTCCTATATGATCCATATAAAAACTAAAAATTTGGCATTTTTAGATGAATTGTTATTTTTTAGATGATTATTTTTTATTAGCAAAACTGGATCTACTTCCTATATGGTTCATATTAAATTTTTTATTTGGCATTTTTTAGATAAATTGTTATTTTTTAGATAATTGTTTTTTATGAGCAGAACTGGATCTACTTCCTATATGGTCCATATTAAATTTTTTATTTGACATTTTTTAGATGGATTGTTATTTTTTAGATGATCGTTTTTTATTACCACAACTAGATCTACTTCCTATATGATTGTTTTAGATGATTGTTTTCGATGAGCAGGACTGGATCTACTTCCTATATGGTCCATATAAACTTTTTATCTGGCATTTTAGATGAATTGTTATTTTTAGATGATTTTTTTATATGCGAGATGAATCTACTTCATATATGGTCATATTAAACTTTTATTTGGCATTTTTAGATTAATTCTTATTTTTTAGATGATTGTTTTTTGATGAGCAGAACTCGATCTACTACTATATGGTCCATATAAAAACTAAAAATTTGGCATTTTTAGATGAATTGTTATTTTTTAGATAATTATTTTTTATTAGCAAAACTGGATCTACTTCCTATATGGTTCATATTAAATATTTTATTTGGCATTTTTTAGATAATTGTTTTTCATGAGCAGAACTGGATTTACTTTCTATATGATTTTTTAAATGATTGTTTTCGATGAGCAGGACTGGATCTACTTCCTATATGTTTCATATTAAACTTTTTATATGACATTTTTTAGATGAATTCTTATTTTTTAGATGATTGTTTTTTATTAGCAGAATTAGATCTACTCCTATATGGTCCATATAAAAACTAAAAATTTGGCATTTTTTAGATGAACTGTTATTTTTTGGATGATTGTTTTTGATGAGCAGGAATAGATCTACTTCCTATATGATCTATATCAAATTTTTTATTTGGCATTTTTTAGATGAATTGTTATTTGTTAGATGATTGTTTTTGATGAGCAGAACTGAATCTACTTCCTATATGATTGTTTTAGATGATTGTTTTCGATGAGCAGGACTGGATCTACTTCATATATGGTCCATATAAACTTTTTATGCGGCATTTTTTAGATGAATTGTTATTTTTTAGATGATTGTTTTTTATGAGCAGAACTCGATCTACTCTTATATTGTCCATATAAAACCTAAAAATTTGGCATTTTTAGATGAATTGTTATTTTTTAATGATTGTTTTTTATTAGCAAGGATGGATCTACTTCCTGTATGGTTCATATTAAATTTTTTATTTGGCATTTTTTAGATAAATTGTTATTTTTTCGATGATTGTTTTTTATGAGCAGAACTGGATCTACTTCCTATATGATTGTTTTAAATGATTGTTTTAGATGATTGTTTTCGATGAGCAGGACTGGAACTACTTCCTATATAGTCCATATAAACTTTTTATGCAGCATTTTTTAGATGAATTATTATTTTTTAAATGATTTTTTTATAAGCAGGACTTGATCTACTTCCTATATATTTGATATTAAACTTTTTATTTGGCATTTTTTAGATGAATTCTTATTTTTTAGATAATTATTTTTGATTAAGCGTAACTAGATCTACTCCTATATGGTCCATATAAAAACTAAAAATTTGGCATTTATTAGATGAATTGTTATTTTTAGATGATTGTTTTTGATGGCGGAGATAGATCTACTTCCTATATGGTCCATATCAAATTTTTATTTGGCATTTTAGAGGCTAATTGTTATTTTTAGATGATTGTTTTTTTGATGAGCGAACCTGATCTACTCCTATATGATTGTTTTAGATGATTTTTTTGATGAGCGGGGTGGATCTACTTCCTATATGGTGCTTATAAACTTTTTATGCGTTTTTTAGTGAATTGTTATTTTTTAGATGAATTGTTATTTTTAGAAGATTTTTTTTATGAGCAGGACTTGATCTACTTCCTATATGGTCCATATTAAACTTTTTATTGGGCATTTTTTAGACGAATTCTTATTTTTTAGATGATTGTTTTTTATGAGCAGATCTGGATCTACTCCTATATGGTTCATATAAAAACTAAAAATTTGGCATATTTTAGATAAATTGTTATTTTTTAACATAATTGGATCTACTTCCTATATGGTCCATATTAAATTTTTTATTTGGCATTTTTTAGATGAATTGTTATTTTTAAGATGATTGTTTTTTATGAGCAGAACTGGATCTACTTCCTATATGATTGTTTTAGATGATCGTTTTCGATGAGCAGGACTGGATCTACTTCCTATATGGTCTATATAAACTTTTTATGCGGCTATTTTTAGATTAATTGTTATTTTTAGATGATTTTTTTATGAGCAGGAGTGAATCTACTTCATATATAGTCCATATTAAACTTTTTATTTGGCATTTTTTAGATTAATTCTTATTTTTTAGATGATTGTTTTTTATGAGCAGAACTCGATCTACTCCTATATGGTCCATATAAAAACTAAAAATTTGGCATTTTTAGATAAATTATTATTTTTTAGATGATTATTTTTTATTAGCAAAACGGAATCTACTTCCTATATGGTTCATATAAAAATTTTATTTGGCATTTTTTAGATGAATTGTTATTTTTTAGATAATTGTTTTTAATGAGCAGAACTGGATCTACTTTCTATATGATTGTTTAAGATGATTGTTTTCGATGAGCAGGACTGGATCTACTTTCTATATGTTTCATATTAAACTTTTTATATGGCATTTTTTGGATGAATTCTTATTTTTTAGATGATTGTTTTTTATTAGCAGAATTAGATCTACTCTTATATGGTCTATATAAAAACTAAAAATTTGGCATTTTTTAGATGAATTGTTATTTTTTGGATGATTGTTTTTTATGGGCAGGATTCGATCTACTTCCTATATGGTCCATATCAAATTTTTTATATGGCATTTTTTAGATGAATTGTTATTTTTAGATGATTGTTTTTATGAAGCGAACCGAATCTACTTTCTATATGATTGTTTTAGATGATTGCTTTCGATGAGCGGGACCTGGATCTACTTCTATATGGTCCATATAAACTTTTATGTGGCATTTTTAGATGAATTGTTATTTTTAAATGATTTTTTATAAGCGGACCTGGATCTACTTCCTATATATTTGATATTAAACTTTTATTTGGCATTTTGAGATGAATTCTTATTTTTAGATAATTGTTTTTATTAACGTAACTAGATCTACTCCTATATGGTCCATATAAAACTAAAATTTGGCATTTATTAGATGAATTGTTATTTTTAGATGATTGTTTTTTGATGGCGGAATTGGATCTACTTTCTATATGGTCCATATCAAATTTTTATTTGGCATTTTTAGACGAATTGTTATTTTTAGATGATTGTTTTGATGAGCGAGAACTGGATCTACTTCCTATATGATTGTTTTAGATGATTTTTTTTATGACCAGGACTGGATCTACTTCCTATATGGTGCATATAAACTTTTTATGCGGCGTTTTTTAGTGAATTGTTATTTTTTAGATGAATTGTTATTTTTAGAAGATTTTTTTTATGAGCAGAACTTGATCTACTTCCTATATGGTCCATATTAAACTTTTATTATGGCATTTTTAGATGAATCCTTATTTTTAGATGATTGTTTTTATGAGCAGATCCGGATCTACTCCTATATGGTTCATATAAAAACTAAAAATTTGGCATTTTTAGATAAATTGTTATTTTTAGATGATTGTTTTTATTAGCATGTAAGATATGGATTTCACAAACACACTAAACCATAATCAACATGGGGCGCTCAAGATAGTTTAGAGAGAGAAAGTTCTAGAGAGAGAAAGGAAGAGAGTTGGGAACTATGTGAAACAAAGAAAATAGTATTGAGCCCAACCTCTACCTTGGGAGGTAGAGGGTATTTATAGTGTCTTACAAATAAACGCCACCTACGGGTCGTGGATCGTGCATACAGCTGGGTAAAGACCCGTCCGTCCTCCACGGTGTTACTTAACAAACTACTAACTAACATATCATAACTACGACTACGAGCTTTCTATTGAATGCTTATACTGAGGTGACCGACTCTTTAACGATCGAATTTTCTAATTCCTAACAATCTCCCTAAGGAGGTCACCTCAATTTACAATGAATACAAACAGATATTACATTAAATTGTTCTAGGATTCTTGATTAAGTCCTTTGCTCAAGAGCTCGTAGTCTTTGATTCTTCATTATTGCATGTTTGGGAATTCCAAGTGGAGGTCTTTAACCGATCCACGCGAGAATGATTGTTGAGCTCGCTTTGAGATCATCACCATATTAAATCTCGACTCTTCCTTTGTGATGTTGGTATTATGTGATGTTGTGACTTTTGGACCGACATGCTCACATTCGGATCATGATTTCTTCTTATCGAGTAGCGGAAGCTTTCGCTGATTCATGATATTGGGCAAGCGTAGCGTAAGCATGGAGTGAAAATATCGAGTCATTGATGCACTAATCATGATTTCTTTGGAAATGAATGTGTTGTGTGAGCATGCGGCTATGGATTGACCGCTTCATTCGATCACCGCAAACGTCGGGATGTACCGCATAAAAACAGCTTAGCAATAAAGCGCACGAAAGTGTCTTTGATCACTTTCGATGAATTGAGGTACACGCCCACGGTTCCTCGCTGATCAAGACAAGTATCGCTCGTGATCGTATAATTCAAGAATTTCCTTGACAGGTTTCGCAATGCTCTAGTCGTTCTCAAACCGAACATCTCAAAGAAGACAACACGGAGTGAGTGAACCAAATAAACGAGATTCACCGATTGATGAAAAGAGATTTGAAAACAATCGTATTGCTCAATAGAAATTGTTTTTGCAATACAACGAAGGTTTTAATGAAAATCAATTATCAATCATAAAACACCTTTTGATTTGAAATATTCGTACACGGTCGATGTGCTAAAGAAAAGAGTTTTTGAGCACAATGACCGGTTTTTCAAAGGTATCCGCAATCCATAACTCGAACTGTGATTGATTCAAAAGATTGAATCGCCCCATTGTTTCTCGCTCGCTTGTCACATGATTGATCTATTGAATAGATCTCACATGCCACCTACCAGAGCTTGTTAGATGTTGGCTCCGTAAGGCTTTCCATCTTCATTGTGAATATTTTGCATATCACTCGGATGTTCCGCAATACCACAAGGATAATGCGAGGACTCAAGATATAATCTCTTTCCACATTGTGTGAAACAGAGAGTCTTCATTGAAAGTGTCCTAATGAGATTTATTGATGATCTCGAGGCTCTAGACTCAATTTGTGCATATTTGGTTCCCGTGTCGAGACTAGGAGAGGGTCTCCTTCTTCAATATCAACAATCTCTAAGAGAAAGTCGATAGATTATGTCGGTTCCCGTGAGAATGAAACAAGCCCTTTTAAGAGGAACTTGAGTAGTTTGGGAAGTTTTAGTGCAGAGGCCACCGGGTCCATGACGCCTTGTCTTCAATACCGATGTTACCATCAAGAGCATATGAATTGAACCCGTTTTCGCCTCTAAGGTTGAATTGTTGGAGGGCTATTTATTTTCACCCTTTCTCATTCAATTCTTTTTCATTCTTCAACCCTTCAAGCTTACCGAAACTTCATAACTAGAACCTTGTTGGGTTTATTCCAAGACTAGCTCGCCTCATCCGCACTCTTCCCATATCTCATATTTCTCCTTTTATCATCATACCTAAGGACTTCTACACTAACTAGTGGATTGTCCTCGGTAGATCCCTCCGCTCAGCGGATCATGGGACCTCAACCTAACCTTATCATCCTTATATCACCATACATAAAGTAAAGTTGGTCGGTCTTTTGGTATAGTTCATCCGCCATTGGAACCAATTGAAAACCATTTGAAAAATCAATCAAGATACTTGTGATATAGAATCAAAGTATTTTGTATCTTAATTGTTTTGATATTTTAGAAATGCTCCCTCAACATATGCATAAAAATTTGAAATTTGTTTAGCACATGGAGGCAAGAGATCTTTGAAATCGTTAGATTAAGAATGAAAGGTCCAATCTTTTGATTAACATTTTCTAAAATGATCATCATCACTTCCTAATCAATTTGAGTAGATAAAACATTTTAAGGAAGGATGAGGTTTTCACAATTTTGCTCCCCTCAATATGTGCCTCAAACATGAAAGAGTTTGCACGTATTAGAGGAACCCGCACTTAGAGACAATTCAACACGCTTCAATAATTTGAGGTTTAAAATAGATGCTCCCCTCAACATGTGCATGGAAAATTTGAAATCGTTTGTCACATGCGGGAGGAGAGCTTGTACATCCTTATAAAACCATTTATCAAATTATCGCTTAAATCCAATTTAAATCACAAATTCTCCCGATCACAATTTTCACATCATTTGAGATTTGTGATCTCTCAGAGATTTAAATTGATTTTGAAAGCTTTTAAGGAGAATTGTGACTTGATTATGAAAACGTTTTAACTGATAAGGATCGAATTTTGAGACTTTAGACTCCAACGATTTACATTAAACATGCTTGAATATCTTTTGAAAACTTAATAATAACCACGGTCTGGTACCATTGTTTGAAAAATACACTTTTTATTTAATTGAAAAATCATTCTCCCCCTCAATCAATGACATAAGTTGTTGATTGAGAGATAGATATTTTTGACCACCGATAAGTACAGATGATTTTCAAAAATTAAGTCCGAGTAATTTTTCAAAGCAATTAGTTTTCATTAGATAGTAAGAAATTGTTTTTAGAATCAGAGCATGAGATTTGAAAAACAAGATAAAGCATGGCTCGTTTTTCTTTTATAACGGGTTATCGCTCGAAATGACAATAAACCACTATTTTCTCTCCGCTTTTTTTTTTTTTTTTTTTTTTTTTTTTAACAAAATCTATGTACATTCAAGAACATCTAAAACCCGTGACATTCTTTGAATGTCAACACAAAGTCCGTAGATGATATCGAATAAGGAAAACATGACAAAATAACAATATTTTTGAGAATTTTTCAAGATTTTTCAAATTTTTAGGATTTTGAAAGTTTATATTTTTATATTTTCTTTTGAGGGTTTTTCAAGTTTTGTATTTTTTTTAGAATAAATATATACAAGAGATAGATGAATAAAGACCTTTACTCCTCGCCTTCCTCCTCAAGACGCTTGAGTGTTTCGTTGAAGGCTTTTCAAGCCAAGTCGTGGAAGAATAAACTCAAAACGCTCTCTTGGAAGAGCTTTGGTGAAGATGTCTCGCTAACCGGTATTCGGCCCTCACAAAATAGAGTTCCACCACACCTTTTTCCACTTGTTCCCTCGATGAAATGATGTCGAATGTCGATATGCTTTGCTCTTGAGTGTTGAACGTTGTTGCATGAGAGAGCAATAGCACTTTTATTATCACAAGATGTAGGGATTTTGTTGAATTCAAAGCCATAGTCGATAATTGGGATCTCATCCATAAGATTTGAGCACAACAAGATGACATGGCTATGTATTCACCTCAGAGGAAATAGAAGTACTCATTTGCTTTTTGAAGACCACCACAAGCTTATCACCCAAAACCGAGCACCTCCGCACGTATTTCGACGTGTATCTTGACAACCCGCATGATCAAGATCGTGATAGGCCGTTAGTGACATACCGTGTCCTTCGGTACCATAGTCCCATATTGATGGTTCCTTGAGATACCGAAGACCCGCTTAACCGCTTCAAGGTGCTTTTTAGTAGGCTTAGACCGATATCTAGCACACATGCACACAAATGAACAAGATGTTCTGGTCTACTAGCCGTGAGGTACATCGTGATCCAATCATACTACGATATTTCGCTTGATCTACCATGATCCCCGAGTGGTCCTCATCCGCCTTGGTTCGCTCAATCATGGAGTGTCAACAGGTCACTAGAATCAAATCCAAATTTCTTTAAAATCTCATTTGCATATTTAGATTGATTTATAAAATGCCTCCGGACTTTGTGAAATTTGTAATCCCAAGAAAATGACATTTGTCCCATCATTGACATTTGAAATTTTGAACCCATTTCATTAGAAAACGGTCACACTCATTGGGGTCACCGAGGCAAAGATGATATCATCAACATAAATTTGAACGTGAATTGAATGTTTGCTCGACTTTCGGTGAACAAAGTAGGATCAATCGCCTTTGTCAATCCAAGAGATAGAAGAAACTTTGACAACAGATCATACCATGCTCTAGAGCTTGCTTCAAACCATATAGGGCCTTTTTCAAGCGATAAACATGAGTAGGATGCTCGATTCACAAAACCCTCTCGTCGGTCGACGAAACCACTTCTTTCGGATCTCCATTAAGAAATGCGGTTTTCACGTCCATCCGATAAACAACCATGTTCTTGCTAGCAAGATTAGCCAAGAAGATTTCGATCGCCTCGACACGAGCAACTGGAGCAAAAGATTCCTCAAAGTCTATACCTTCTTCTTGACGATAACCTTTAGCCACTAACCTAGCCTTATTTTTCAAAACATCACCATGCTCATCAAGCTTCACTTTGAAGATCCACTTAAGAGCAATGATCATAGCACAACTGAGTCGGTACTAATTCCCATACATCTAATCGATCAAACTCATGAATTTCATCTTGCATGGCATTGAACCATTGCCTTCATTCATAGCGCTTTAACATCTTTAGGTTCGATCTTTGAGAGTACCGAGTTAAAGAAGCACCATAAGGCATCAAGAGCAAGTCGTTTACGAGTGGATACCGGACGAGAAGGGTTTCCAATGATGTTATCCAATGGGTGATCATGTGTCCATTTTCTAAGATGTTCATGTGGTTGTGGTTGTGGAACCAAGTAGCAGAGTCGATGTCTCCGATGAAGATGGTTCGATGATGATTCAGAGCAAATATATTTTCAAATGGAGCATCTTCAGAGTAGCAAAGGGATTAACTTCATCCCGTGAATCAAGCATTTCCATGATGTACATTTGATGATTGAAGATTTGTTGATGAAACAGATTGATCGCCAGCAGCGCTTGGCTTAATGACATCGACGCCAAGGGTTAATTTCATTGACAGGATAGAAGCACTCGTTGATGGGATTGACATATCGCTTTCACTTGGCTCAAATTGTTCATCAAACATTGGATTAAACAGCTTTTAAATCATCTTTCGATGGAGGTACATATGGAGTTGTTGGTGATGAATTTGGAACAAGCGATGAACCAATGGGACTGCTTTTGAAGTGCGGGTCCCGAATCGGATTGTCCAGAGCCATTTGACCGGTCACCATCAAACGTAACGTGAATAGTTTCCATGATATTTCGGTTCTCTTGTTGTAGATTCGTATCCTTTTCTGTTTGGTGCATATCCTACAAAACTCCAATGTCCGCTTTAGCTCTTAGTTTACCTAAATCTTGACCATCATTCGTAGGATAGCACAAAGCACCAAATACACGAAGGAATGAGAGATTAGGTTTTTCATGTGAACAAGTTCATATGGAGTTTTTCCATGAACAAGGTGAATCGTGGATCGATTTTGTGTGTAGCATGCAGTGGCAATGGCTTCACCCCGTAGAAACATTGGAACCTTTGAGTAAATCAAGATCGTTCTTGCGGCTTCCACAAGAGTTCGATTTGTCTTTCAACTACACCGCTCGCTGAGGAGTTCGTGGAACACTTCTTTGATGACCGATTCCCACACTTTCATAAAATTCACTAAGTTGTTTGTTAACAAACCCGCCCATTGTCTGCTCGGATGATTCTCGACAGCTTTGTTAAGACGAACTCGCACTGCTTGATGAGTTTGATGATGATATCCGAGTTTCATCCTTTGTCCTTAAGAACTTGACCTGTGAATCTAGAGTAATCATCAACCACAACTAACACATATTTCTTCCCAAAGATATTCTCAGACTCTCATGGGTCCACATAAATCCATGTGAATTGTATGAAGAACTTCAGAATTGAGTTTGTAGGTTTGGGTTTATGGGCATACTTCATGCTTTTTCCCAATTGGCATGTCGAACAAAGATGATCCTTTTCATACTTAAGTCTAGGTAAACCTACAACTAAGTCCTTTCTCGAGAGATCATTGATCGTGCCAAGTTCAAGTGATTGAGACGACGATGCCATAACCATGACTTTGTTTTCAAGCCTTTGACAACAAGCAAATTGGAGAAGACTTCATCATATCTTCGATAGAGATGGTGTATAGATTTGAACCACGTGTTCCTCTTAAAAGTTCCTTACCATCAAGTTCTCTAACGAAACACGAATGTTTTCTCAAGGCTACTTCTAGATCGTAATCGCAGAATTGACCAACAGAGAACAAAGTTATGACCAAGACCTTCCACATAATATACTGGAGATAACACTTTCACCAACAACATAATCTCCATAACCCATAATAGCACCGAAATGGTCGCTTCCGAATCTAATAGCCCCGATGAATTTACTCACGGTTCATGAGCCGTGACCGGTTTCAAATATATGCTTGGAACAAATGAGTCCAGTACCACGTAATCGATTTGAACGATCCGCAGCTGAACATGCATAAGAATGGATAATCGATAATTGGGATCCCCATGCAAGAATGGGTTCCATTTGGTTAGTAAATGATTGGAACACCCACATCGTAAATAGAAACATTCATATCGGAAATAGAAGCAATGGAATCATTATGAATAGATGCAAGATTAGTGTCCAGATTTGCCCTATTCAAAGTATGTTCACTTCTTAAGGGAATATTTCTACCAAGAGGCATCCATTTTTAGTGGGCATTGTCTCGATTAACCTTTTGGCCAATGTGTATCCATTGATAACCTATCTTACTAAATGTTCTTCCCTGGGTTTCCACTGCTTTCTAACTTTCTTTCGCTTTGCCTTTTGCCTTCTTAGCATGATATTTTGCATTAACACTATTGATCGGGATATGACAAGATTAGACAAAGCATTCACACCACATTCATGATTAGTAATGTAATTCACACAACATCATTACAAGGTTTGCAAATAGTATCGTAATTCAATTAATTACAAGACGCCTATGGCTAATACTAGAATCAACACGATTCGCTTTATTCGACTCAAACTTAAAGTTCCTAGGTTGATCTTCTACTTTCTTCCAATGCACAATCTTAGCTCATGAGGTCCTATCATTCCTTGTATTGTCTTGAGACTTTGACCGCTCGCTTTAATGTCACCTGCTTACTCTCTGTAGAGGAATGGGAACATTAGTTGGTTTTGCTAATTTATGCATTTCGCTTAGATGTGCCGATCCGAACTATTTGAAGGCACATTAAAGTTCACTCTCTTAACAAAGAGAAGTGCTGGGATTTGAACTCCTAGAGGGCACACTCGAGTTCACATTCTTAGCACTAACAGATTTGGAATCGAACTACTTGAAGGCACACTAAGGTTCACGCTCATAACATTTGGCATTGAATGACTTGCATGCTTGGCACTAGGCATTGAACAAGGTATCAAGGAATTGACTTGCTCACCTAAGGTTTTAGGGCATATTGTAATTAAGCATTCTAGAAGTTCTTGAGATCGTTTGGCATATAAGCATGCATGACCGATTGCATTATCAAGTGGTTTCTCTAACTTATCCTCTTCTACAATCTCACGGAGACATTCTAGGTCGTCCTTAAGATATGAGAAATATGTTTGAATTGCCGCTTGTTATTCCTAAGATGAGGAGGAACATATTTCATGCATAAAGCATATTTATTACGACATGCCCCTTTGAAGCACCATTCTCCCATTGGTCATTGGCATTTTCCCTTTTACCCGACTCTTAAGATTCTCAATTTCCTTTGCAACGAGGTTATTTTTTCGTTATTTTTGTTACGAGTGACTTTAATTGACTCAAATAACTCATTGAAATGACGTTTAACCTTTTCATTTTCTTCTAGAAAACTTTCATTTTCCTTTGTAAGGCATTAACCAAGTTTTGAAGATGAAAATTTTGAGAATTCGAGAATCTAAAGGAGGAGGCATTTGGGAGCCACCATATTGTTCTTTTCACCCTTTAATTGAGAGATTTGGGCTTTCAACTTTCTCGATCGTGTTACGTTGAGCTTGAATCTGTTCGTCACGCTTTGTTTAGTTCAAAACGCATCAAACTCGAACATCCGAGGATATCTTGATGTTTGAGGTTTTAACATTTTCTTTAAGATGTTGATATTTTAGTTGCAAGTCAAAATGTTCAACTTCTAGCTTAGAAAAATGTTTTACCAAATTATCGTGATCATCCTGCTCAATTTTATCACTTAGTTTAGAGTTTTTGATTTCAAGTTCAATGACACGATCATGGGAGACTTTCAACGCAATGTATAATTCATGAAATTGAGAAGCGAATAGAGCAATTAGTAGCAAGATAAAACACATCTTGAGAGATACATTCGTAAATCGATTCTCATTTAAGGTATGCAAGTTCTTCCTCTCAATTTCATTATATTTTAATGCCCGCTCATAGTCACTAACTTCAATTATCATTGCATCAAATTCTTTTTCCATCCCTTTAATATCTCAGATCCATCCCCTTTTAAGACTCTCAAAGTGATCTTTTAATTGTTTAAAGAAAGGCATGACTTCGCTAAATAACATTCTTTTGTTTGTTCAAAACCCTTTCCCTTCGCTTATCCCCAGTGGGTGTGATTCTTTTCTTACAAGTTTTCTCAAAATCAACAAATAATTGAAAGATCACATATTGACCGATTAAGGTCTTGCTTTAGTGGCAATAGTTCTAGGAACTAAATGCATTGGTGTATTGGGAGGATACACATGTCATGCAGCATTCTCCTAAGGGAGGGTTTGTTTCAACAATATTTTCACTTTTTGCTTATCTAAGTCCTTTTTCCAAAACACTTGTTCGTGTGTTAACAAAGTTTGAGGCTTAAACTTGTTTAAGGAAATCCAATTTTCCTTTTGTAATCATGGGGTTTGATCATTATGTTATTCTTTTACATCTGTGATCATCTAGCTTCTTATTCATTTTCTCCCTAGATGCATCATCTAATTTTCTATCTTCCTCTGCACTCAACGCAACTAGGTTTCGCCTAGGCTTAAGGATTTCATTACCATCATAAATTACATTTTGAGTCGCTTTAGCTATCTTTCCGCACTCGTGGTTGGGTTTAACTATGATGGGAACACTATGCTTATCGCTTAAAACTCTATGCTTAGTGACCATGTGAGCGCTTGAATGGTATTTCCTTGTACGCATAACTTATTTTCAAGCTTGTTTTTCAAGGTTTTAGATTAGAAAATCATTCAAAAGTTTTGATTCCTTAGCACGTAATTCTTGCTTAAGCATTTTAACATTTTCTTGAAGTTCTTGTTTTTGCTTAGCGCTTTAGAAAGCTTTTCTTGTAAGGAGGTTAACTCTTGTTTTAATACTTCTTTCTAAACTTACTTTGTCTAATAGTTGTACGATTTGGTCATCCATCTCCCGCTCACGAGTGGTTAACTCAAACTTAGCTCGTTGTTCATAAATAGCAACACGCTCTTTATAAGCATTAAGTTCGTAGATAACAGAATCATCAGGGCACATGCAAGGTATTCATCAAAAACATAGTCATTGTTGATCGCAGAAGATGCATCACTTGGTACAACTTCACTTTCACTTTGTTTCACATATTGATCATATGGGACAACATTGATATTACCCATATTTTCAATATTTGATTCAATAGTTTCGCTTGTTTGTACTTTGTCATGCATCTTTGCACATCAAGATCATCGATAGTTTTAATACCTCCGAGATGAGTTTGTCTTTGGATGGGCCACTTGTGGTGAAGATGAGACCTTAGGAGAAACCATTGGAGAAATGCTAGCCATAAAATTGTGTGTGCAGAGGTCCATCATCCACATCGTAGTCGTATGCATCACAATCGCCGACTTGAAAGGCATTTCGATGATTGTGGCCTATCTCCGAATTGGTTGCTCATCCACATCTCGCATCATATGTCTTAGCATTTCCTTCACCAAAACAACAACTCCTCTTCATCCAAAGTCGCACCATTATCCCGAGCTTGCACAAGCAACATCTTATCTCTCAAGAATTCTCATTCGTGGACATTTGAGATGTGCAGCTCCTTGCAATGTGTCCTCACCTCCACAGCTTGTAACACTTGATCGGCTTTACTTGTCCTTGATTTCCATTCCTTCCTCTATTCTCGATTTTCCACATACCCTCCTCCTACTCCACCTTTCTTTGTTCATATTGTCTTCCTTGAGTGGTTGTACTGTAACCTTTCCATCTCGACCAAAGCATGGTTGTGTAGATTGGATGCGCCCCGATTTCATTGTTAGTGTGAAGTTTGTTGGTATGTGGAGAGAAGGTTAAGTTTTGTTTAACCATATAAGCCACTTATTGATAAAGTGTTCCATGACAAGATTGGCATCAGTCGTTTGAAGTATGGATCTTGAATGACTTGAGATGCTTTGGTAGTGGTTCCATCATTGGTGAAAATGCAGTTGAATCATTTGATGAACTTGTTTCTCCTCATTGGTTTTGAACCGCTCCGTAATCCTTTTCTCAAACATAGCATGCCTCTCATTTCAAGAAGGAAAGCATAGAGTTGCTCATAGTTAGTATTCTTCAATCCTTTGGTTAGCTTCACAGAGGTGACAAACTTGTGCCATTCGGGATTCATGTTGTTCACAAACTTTGAGTTCAAATTGAATGTTTGGCATGGTCATTTTGATGTTCCTCATATCGCTCACAAGCTTATGGAATCTCACATAGTACTCATAGACACTCTCATCCGTCTCATCTTGAAGTGCTCAAAGTCATCATATAGTTGTGATTCTCTGCCTTCAACAGCTAATTCGTAACCGAGAGAAGCATCTTGACATTATCCCACACCGCCTTGGCTTCGTGTTGTGATTGATCGCCTTGTAGATATCCTTTGAAGACCTTGAAGTATGATGTTAGAAGCCCCGATATCAAGATCGAATCTCTTTTCTCCTTATCATCGAGCTCATCATATGTCTTTGGTCCGTCTATTCCATATATCATTGTTCCATCCGCAATGTATCAATTAAGTCTCTAGTAGTCTCAACCCGATAAGGTCCTTCATCGATTGACTTGAGAATGTTGACCCCATTTTCCTTTCCAAGACAAGATACCGATTCTTTGAGCCCATGAATCATAATCGCCTGTCAAGCATAGTGGACGAGTATCCGACCGCCGCTTGAACGCCCTCGCCACGGAAGAGACAATAGTAGGAACGATGTTTGCCATGATTACAAGTTCTACGGGATTTTACAATTCTTTGATTAAACCGGAAATTGATTCTTTCACGGATTTTACTAAACCAAAAGAACAACCGTAAGAATGTATCACGAAGAAGTAACAAAGCTTAAATAGACAAGTAGCTAAACACAACTCGCTTAATTGAGTCAAGTCGCTAAATAGCCAACTCGCTGAGTATCAACTTGCAAAGACAATCAACTCGCTTAATGAATCAAGTCGCTAAATAGCCAACTCGCTTTAGTATCAAGTCGCAAAGACAATCAACTCGCTTAATGAATCAAGTCGCTAAATAGCCAACTCGCTTTAGTATCAACTCGCAAAGACAATCAACTCGCTTAATGGCCAAGTCGCAAATGTACACAACTCGCTTAATAGCTAAGTCGCTAAGAACTCAAGTCGCTTACGTAAACAACTCGCTTAGAACCCAAGTCGCATAAAATCAACTCGCTAAATAGCCAAGTCGCATATGCCAACTAGCATCCAATAACAAAGCAACTCGCTTGAGGAACAAGATATCCGAGACTCAACTCGCTCCACAAACTTTCAAAATAACCACTTTATCAATCAAAACAACCAAACCACAATGATTTAAACCTTCCAATTCAAAACATAAACACATATGATGATCCTAAACACAAAAGTACAAGCAAAATTCAAACTTTAACACAAGAATTTGTCCAAATGAATCAAACTCTTCTAAACACTTAATACCCCAAAACCTTATGAAATCCACCAAAACAAAGAGCATGAAAGATGAGTGATCAAACCATGGCTCTTGATACCAATTGTAAGATATGGATTTCACAAACACACTAAACCATAATCAACATGGGGCGCTCAAGATAGTTTAGAGAGAAAGTTCTAGAGAGAGAAAGGAAGAGAGTTGGGAACTATGTGAAACAAAGAAAAATAGTATTGAGCCCAACCTCTACCTTGGGAGGTAGAGGGTATTTATAGTGTCTTACAAATAAACGCCACCTACGGGTCGTGGATCGTGCATACAGCTGGGTAAAGACCCGTCCGTCCTCCACGGTGTTACTTAACAAACTACTAACTAACATATCATAACTACGACTACGAGCTTTCTATTGAATGCTTATACTTGAGGTGACCGACTCTTTAACGATCGAATTTTCTAATTCCTAATATAAACTTTTTTCATGCATTTTTAGATGAATTGTTATTTTTAAATGATTTTTTATGAGCGGGATGGATCTACTTCCTATATATTTCAAATTAAACTTTTTATTTGGCATTTTTTAGATGAATTCTTATTTTATAGATAATTGTTTTTTTGATTAGCAGAACTAGATCTACTCCTATATGGTCCATATAAAAACTTAAAATTTGGCATTTATTAGATGAATTGTTATTTTTTAGATGATTATTTTTGATTAGCAGGACTGGATCTACTTCCTATATGGTCCATATCAAATTTTTTATTTGGCATTTTTTTGGCGAATTGTTATTTTTTAGATGATTGTTTTTTGACGAGCAGAACTGGATCTACTTCCTATATGATTGTTTTAGATGATTGTTTTCGATTAGCAGGACTGGATCTACTTCCTATATGGTGCATATAAACTTTTTATGCGGCATTTTTTTGATTAATTGTTATTCTTTAGATGAATTGTTATTTTTTAGATGATTTTTTTTTATGAGTAGGACTGGATCTACTTCCTATATGGTCAATATTAAATTTTTATTTGACATATTTTAGGTGAATTATTATTTTTTTAGATGATTGTTTTTTATTATCAGAACTGGATCTACTCCTATATGATCCATATAAAAACTAAAAATTTGGCATTTTTTAGATGAATTGTTATTTTTTAGATGATTGTTTTTTATGAGCAGAAATATTAAATTTTTTATTTGGCATTTTTTAGATGAATTGTTATTTTCTAGATGATCGTTTTTACGAGCAATAACTTGGATCTACTTCTATATGATTGTTTTAGATGATTGTTTTCACGATGTTATGACCTGGATCTACTTCCTATATAATTCATATAAACTTTTATCGGCATTTTTAGATGAATTGTTATTTTTAGATGATTTTTTTTACGAAATAGTGACTGGATCTACTTCATATATAGTCCATATCAAACTTTTATTTTGCCTTTTTTAGATGAATTCTTATTTTTTTAGATGATTGTTTTTGATGAGCAGAACTCGATCTACTCTTATATTGTCCATATAAAAACTAAAAATTTGGCATTTTTAGATGAATTGTTATTTTTTAGATGATTGTTTTTTATTAGCAAAGCTGGATCTACTTCTTGTATGGTTCATATTAAATTTTTTATTTTGCATTTTTTAGATGAATTGTTATTTTTTAGATGATTGTTTTTTATGAGCAGAACTGGATCTACTTCCTATATGATTATTTTAGATTATTGTTTTAGATGATTGTTTTCGATGAGCAGGACTTGATCTACTTCCTAAATGGTCAATATAAACTTTTTATGCGGCATTTTTTAGATGAATTGTTATTTTTTAATTGAATTGTTATTTTTTAGATGATTTTTTTTATGAGCAGGACTGGATCTACTTCATATATGGTCCATATTAAACTTTTTATTTGACATTTTTAGATGAATTCTTATTTTTTAGATGATTGTTTTTATTAGCGAACTTGATCGCTCTATATGATCTATGTAAAAACTAAAATTTGGCATTTTTAGATGAATTGTTATTTTTAGATGATTGCTTTTATGCAGCGTAACCTGGATCTACTTCTATATGGTCCATATTGAAATTTTTATTTGGCATTTTTAGATGAATTGTTATTTTTAGATGATCGTTTTGATGAAACAATGGATCTACTTCCTTTAAGATTGTTTTAGATGATTGATTTCGATGAGCAGGACTGGATGTACTTCCTATATGGTCAATATAAACTTTTTATGCGGCATTTTTTAGATGAATTGTTATTTTATAGATGATTTTTTTTTATGTGCAGGACTGGATCTACTTCATATATGGTCAATATTAAACTTTTTATTTGACATTTTTTAGATGAATTCTTATTTTTTAGATGATTGTTTTTGATGAGCGAACTCGATCTACTCCTATATGGTCCATATAAAACTAAAATTTGACATTTTAGATGAATTGTTATTTTTAGATAATTGTTTTTATGAAGAAACCTGGATCTACTTCCTATATGGTTCATATTAAATTTTTATTTGGCATTTTTAGATAAATTGTTATTTTTAGATGATTGTTTTTATGAGCGTAATGGATCTACTTCCTATATGATTGTTTTAGATGACTTGTTTTCGTTAAGCGATTGGATCTACTTCTTTATATGGTCCATATAAACTTTTTATCGGCATTTTTAGATGAATTGTTATTTTTAGATGATTTTTTTATGGTATGACCCATGTCTACTCCTATATGTTTCATATTAAACTTTTATTTGGCATTTTATAGATGAATTCTTATTTTTAGATGATTGTTTTTTATTAGCGTAACTAGATCTACTCCTATATGGTCCATATAAAAACTAAAAATTTAGTATTTTTAGTTGAATTGTTATTTTTAGATGATTGTTTTGATGGCGGACCTGGATCTACTTCCTATATCATTCATATCAAATTTTTATTTGGCCTTTTTAGATGAATTGTTATTTTTAGATGATTGTTTTTACGCAGAACCGGATCTACTTCCTATATGATTGTTTTAGATGATTGTTTCGATGGCGGGACCTGGATATACTTCTCTATAATGTCCATATAAACTTTTATTTGGCATTTTTAGATGAATTGTTATTTTTATATGATTTTTATGGCGTGACCTGATCTACTTCCTATATGGTTCATATTAAACTTTTATTAGGCATTTTTAGATGAATTTATTTTTTAGATGATTGTTTTTTTATGAACCTGGATCTACTCTTATATGGTCCATATAAAAACTAAAAATTTGGCATTTTTAGATGAATTGTTATTTTTAGATGATTGTTTTTATAGTTTAACCTGATCTACTTCCTATATGGTTCATATTAATTTTTTACTTGGAATTTTTAGATAATTGTTATTTTTAGATGATTGTTTTGATGAGCTAATGGATCTACTTGTGGGATCTACTTGATGTAGATGGTAATTTATCAAAGACTACTGCAAATGTAGTCTACAAAGAGGTTCTTCACTATTTTTATCAAGTTTTAAGAGACGCATCGAATATTCATATCATGTGATATGCCTTTGTTTTTACATGTTTACTGAGTCACACAAATATTTTACTTACACCTTATTTTTATACTTTATTAGGTTGTTAATAAATGTTTATTGGCTTATCACTTTATCAATTTCCCACTACATACACTTGCTTTTTAAGGCAAATAAGATTGGAGCTCACGTGCATGGCGCTTGTTACATTATTACTACAAAGATTGTATTATATACTATAATTGACTTATTACTTCATATCACTTTCGAAAAATGATTTACCTGCTTACTTCGTTATTTTGTTTAGAGACTAATTTTTCATTTTTTGCAATATCTCTTCTAAAACCTCGTGGATTCCACGGGTCTTATAAGCTTGTATATATATATATATATATATATATATATATATATATATATATATATATATATATATATATATATATTAGTTTTCAGCCCGCTAATAGGCGGCATGACTTATAATTATTTGTTTGTTGTTTTTGTTAAGCGAAATACATTTTTAGAATTGTCAAACAATATTGTAAAACAATTGTTTCTTTTGTTTTTAGTTGTTGGTTATTATTACTTTTCTTTTTTAAAAATTTTAAATAATTGTATGGTTTGCGTGGATTGTTAATAACACAACATATATAATTTTTACAACATTATGAAATTTATGTATGTTTGTAAAGTTATAGATAATGAAAATGTATTAAAGTGATATAACAGTTAACTTAAATTATAAACAAAGCTTCTTTGTAGACAACATTTGTTGTTGATTTTGCGTATTTCTCGTCTTCATCACAACATAAAATCTTTAATCCTTTTCTGCTACGTATAGTTGCCCGTGAGAAAAAACCGGCTGTTGTAGAAACAATCCTATTTGTGTTAATGTTTGTCCTTGACTTCTGTTACACTACCTGTGCCACTGATTTGGAAAACAGTGAGCGGAATTATAGCCTTGTCTCTTGTAGGCTTGAGCTCAAACGTTTTCTAAATGAAAGCCTTCTTGCACCAAATTTTAAGCTACACGCCAAAGTCAGGTACACAATATTTATTGGTCGATACCGGTCGGTATCATTAGTCTGTTTCCATCTAGGGTATTCCAACTTATGCACTTTGGCTGACACTCTTGAGTCATTGAAAATAAAGTAAACACATGTGAGTGCAATCAAGTGGGTCGAAATTGGTATCTTTTAATAATGCAAGAAAGTAATAAGAACAGGCATAAAAGAAATACTTACGCAAGATCCCATTTCTCATAGAAACTCTCATATAAATTGTACATATACTAATGGGTGGCTGCAAACTCCTGACTAATCATTAAAATTTTGATAGTGTGAACCTAATTCATGAAAGAGTTGTTAGTGAAACAACCAGATGAAAGTTGTCAATGGCTCTGGTCCATCGAAAGTTGTCAATGGCTCTGGTCCATCAAATAACTGAAGTGGGTCTATCCCGTCTAGCTATCTTACGTCTACCTACTCTCCTGCTTTCATTTTCTGCTAGTTTCCAGAACGTATGAGCACCTTTATATAAAAAACACACAGAAAGTTACTCAATTTTTTTCTAAATAACAAAGCAAAATGGTTCTAATCATACCGCGTGTGGCATAAACTGTAGATACAGAAAGATAAGTGACCCATGTATGTAGTTCAATAAGGCGCAACTGAAAAAAAAACATAAACAAAAAAAAAAGAATTGTCATCGACTTAATAGAAAATAAATGAAAACCCCAAATAAAATGTCCTAACGTGTTACTTAATTGAAGAAAAGGTGCTATTTTTTGTACTTGCTACAACAAATATGAATGCACAGACAATGAGACAAACAAATAAGAATCAAATTTGCAGATAAAGGACGCACCAAAATCACACACTATGGCTGCAACCACAAAACTGATGTGGTCACCTGGCCAAGGTACGGGTGCAGGTAAAAAGTTATACACGCAAAGAATAATCATCATTGCCTCATCATATTTTTTTGGTCCGTGGGACATGATCTAACTGCATGTAATAGAAACAAAGATAAAAAAGCATTAAGAAACATGTTCTACAAAGCAATTCTAGCAAGTAACCGATCACACAGATTACTTGTATGTATAAATATCCTTATTCGTTAAAAAAGTAACCAACCTGAGTCTTCCAAAGACGACAATCAAGGTTGACTTCATAATCATTGTGCGCCAACAGTTTCATTTGCACTGGTGGACCTTTCACATAAACAAAACATAAAGGCAATATAAAAGTTAGATGGAGAGAATAAGAAGAATACACTTGGCATGTATGTATCAGGTACAGAAGTGAATAAAATAACAAACGCGAAAAAATACAAAAAAAAGGAAGCACCTTTTTCCCTCGTATGTGCACTTCAACCATTGTTTCAACAGGGACGTCTATCAAGGAATGTAGTAGTAACATGAATGTTATAGATGCCTTTAAGCCATCGTATGCTCAAATCATATGCAGCTCGCTAAGACTTCATAACGTTCCTTCAATTGATTGTTTCTTTGTAGCTAAAGGCTTAAGAGATTAGAAAAATAAACATTATGGCTATATGAGGTAATTTTATATTTAATTTTCTGCTTTATACCTATTCATGTAGAACTATACAACGATAGCATATCTCTATGGGTATTTGAGTACAGAAAGCTTGAGTCATCTTTATTCCTTACTTCTACTTTCTATCTCTCATTTACACTTGTTGATCGAATAAGAATATACTACTGCTTTTAAGATATAAAAAAGGCGTATAAAAGAAACTTGTGTTTGTATCATGTTGCTGATTACCATCATCTTATCAATTTCCACATTTCTCAAAATGCTTTACAAGTGCGATCTTAATTTGCAAAACAAAAACAAATGGAGGATTGAAATCGTTTATATGCAAAATTCATATATTGGAATGTACAATTTTCATGGTAAATGGAACATACATTGCCATAACCATCACTTGAAATCCCCGTACATATATAATTTTCACTTGACCCTCACCTCCCCTTTGGCTAAATGTGTCCCCGTCCCTTAATAGTTAGACTTTTAAATGGACAAAATCTGACCCGTTTGTGAAAAATGCAATTCAGCTTAACTCATTAATATGAAATTAGTCATCAAAAATCAAGTTAATTTTTTCTTTTTGTACAGGAACATTAAAGATATAGACTCGTCGATCGAATAGTAACTCAGCAGAATATTGATCCATGGAAGGAGTCGGAATTCCTACTCCGTCTCCTGAAGAACAGTAAAAAAAATGTACATATAATTAGTGTGTTAAATTTAATAACTAAATTTTTATTATTTTCGAGAATTCTGACTCAATTGACCCGTGTTCTAATTAGTTAATTTTTATAGAATGTGAAATCATGAAAGCAATACCTATATGTACGCCTCCCAAACATCATCGTTAGCAACTACCATTAGTTCCTTCTCATCCCATGATAAACCATCATGTTTAAGCAAAACCATAATATCAGTATAATACTTCAACAATTTCTTGTACCGGTGCCTTAAATCCGTTTTATTATGGTGGCACCCAAATTTAGCATTGAATAAATTCAGAATTTCAGTCCATGCTTCTTTGGTATATGAATTATCAAGTTAATTGCCTCTTTCTCGTTGTTCGAATAGTAACTCAGCAAAATATTAATCCATGGCTAATGTCCAGTCCATATTTGAACTGTCAACAGTGGAAGGAGTCGGACTTCCTAATCCGTCACCTGAAGAACAGTAAAAAAGTGTTACATATGATTAGTGTGTTAAATTTAATTACAATTTTTCTTATTTCCGGACTTCTAACCCAATTGACCAGTGTTCTAATTAGTTAATGTTGCTACTTCACCAATTTAACCTGTAGGAACTAAATTATAACCAAAATCAACCCATTTACCAATAATTTTTTGACATGATAAAATCCCAAATGTTTACACAGGTTTAGGAAAAGAACCAAACAAACCTAAATTCAGTAAGAAAAGGATATGGACGCTGGCCTAAAGTTCATCAACGTTTCACAAGGTAAGATACCCATATTTCATTAGCTGGTGGGGGGGTTGAACCCAGTGACCTGGTATCCGAGTGCAAAAGAAGGCAAACCACATCAATATTTAGACAAGTAATTTGAGCTACAAATTCTTATGACACTGACCAACATATAAACTTGAAAGGAGGATGCTGATATCAATGTAATAAAGATCAGATTTTTATGTTTTTTGAGCCATCTGATGTGTTGGAGAATGTAAATTTTAAAAGGTTATACTTTGAAGAAAATAATAATGTGTTCACCTTCCTCCAGGTTTTATATATGCATCCCATGTTCGTCTATTCAGTCATTGAAATGTTGCTTCACTACTGAATGCAAAACGAAGAAGATTTGTAAAAACTAATCAGAGTTGAAAATTATAAAACTCGCCTTGATTAGTGTCCCCATATCAGTACTGCTTTCATGATAGTAATGATAAAATTCAAGGGGTAAGGTTGCTGAATAGTCATATCCTCTGCTAGGACCTGGAACTTTATATCCTTGTTTCTCATATTCCATATCAGAAATAGATGCAGGAAATAATACTAAATTAAATTGACAGCAGTCATATTTTCTCGCCATGTTGGTACAGTCAAAGCTCAATTCATTTATTTTACACAAACCTGTACATCAAATGGTTTCCATCAAGAGTTAGATTGATCACTTATGATTTATGTATCATTTCTCTAACATAGTTGTAATCTGAAATTGTTGTTTCATAAGCTCTATAAGTAAGAGTCAAGGGAAAGACGAAAAGTCTGAACCTACACGTTTACAGAAAAAGTTTGCTAGAGGTAGCCATGGCCCGTCAATGATCACAAGTAAAAACAACGTATGTGCAATAGATTAACCCAAAAATAACCCAGTCGCTCGAAACTCGTCATTTAAACATGGATGTGATAACTCTTCAGTTATGCCACAATTCTCATAACTTCTCATAATAAATAAATGCATATTTTATTTTCCAAAAAGCAAGGCCACAGGAGTTGTACAAAAGACTTTCAAGAAGAAAGAAAATTACAAACCAGTGGAACATTATAAATAGATGCTAACTCAACTTTCTAGTTTCTACTATACACAAACAACTTATAGCATCACACAGAGCATGACTTTTGCATACTGAAACCTGTGACCATTTAACATTACTTATACCTCTTGTTCCCAACATGTTTATCATTAACCAAACAACCATTTTTCATGTAAAACTTCATCTCATATTTGTAGCTCGGTAGTAGTAGGAAAAATATCATCGCAACCATCCTCCAAAACACAATGCCAAACACACCATATATATGACGTCTCATGATCCCAAACACCTTTTAAAACACAATGCCAAACGCCCTCTATTTAATCTGTATCATGACCCATTTTTGGCTTGTATAGATGAATAAGTTACCAACCTAACCAAAAAACCTACTTATAAACGTAAATCAAGAACCAAAAAATCAGATACAACCTGACTTGCCTAAGGATGATTCGGGAATTCATCACACCTCGATTATTTTCTCCAATTCAATAAAAGGCCATGACATAGTACAATAATTTATTGATAATTAATAAGCAATATTATAAAGTATTTAAACTATCGATAGTATAAAGATATCCTATTGTCACATTATATCTTGGTTTTTTCATGTAAAAGTACCTCACACATTACCATAGTTCAATGATCCCCATGTAATTGTTTCTATTCTTCAATTTTTACATTATATATTGGTTTTTACATGTTCCTTAAAGATGGGAAAATCTACACAGTTTCTTTACTAATCTAAACTTTCTTTCTATTGATAGCTTAAAGAGCGAAACTTTTTACATGATGTTTAAGATTTAAAACTTTATACGGTTGATTTTAACTTTAAAAAATGGAAATGTAGGGTGTATATGGAAGATACCTATGAATAGAGGAGGATGCAATGAGCCTACCATCAACCGCACCTCCAAAAACATGATTATCGGGGCTGCAAATTTACATACTAAGACCCTGGGTTCAATTTTTTAGAGCACCAAAGTTTAAGGTAGCACATGAGAACCTGATAAGGGCAATATCCAAAAAGTAGTGAGACATTTGGTGGTAGAAACGGGATCACTTATGCCTTTAAATTAGGCTAGCATGAGGTAATTCGCAGTAGCTTCTGTTGCTTGAATAATTATAAAGCACGCATAGCACAAAATCTTAGACTCGGTGTGAACCTTTGACATGGTGGGCACCAGGATACAGAGAAATATAAGTCAACTTCCCGTTTATGCATAATTCCTATATAAATAACATAATTAAGAGAAGAGACAAATATGATTTGACTAAGAAACTTATAAGCAGTACCAAATTAACAAAATCATTGTTTTTCACAATCAACTCAATAGACTTCACCTCTTCACAATCAATTCTTCAAACATCCTTTACATTATTGGATGGAAACTTATATCATGAAGTGATTCTGCCATTCAAAATTGAATCTTTCCTGTGATTGAAAATGTATTGTCTTCTTAATTATGCTTTTATTCATCTTTTGTTCTATTTCGCAACATCATTGCATCTGTTAAAGATTTCTGGTAACTCATTGAACCAAAATGACGGACACTAATGTAGGGTTTTTTGTGTTGGGCGTCTGTCAATCTAGAAATCACTATTTTCTGCTGCTTACCCAGGTTCAGAAATATCGTATCAGAGACTTGGAGTTGTTTTCACTCAAGGTTGATAGAACTATGAAAGCTGGGGTGGTTTTGACCTTGTTGCAAGTAGTAATGCGAAACCTCCTGGAGTTGAATTGTAAGCTGTATTTGGAAAACTATAGATATCTGTGCAGATCAGAATTCAGCTTAAACAATCTCAAAAACAAATAAACCACGAATTCAGTTTCAAAAAAGGGAAAAGTAACATCTGCAATTCACACAACAGATATAGAAAATAGCTTAAGCGTATGGCCATTGGCCATTAACATGAAGTTAAAATCGATGTAGCAAAAGGTCGCCTAAAAAGGCAACTTAACGCAACTCAAACATATAGCACATAACTTACTTTTACTAAGTTATTATTTTATCACAAGCCCTGATAAATCAAACCAAAACAACTGATTAATGCAGTAGATTAACAATTCGCAAAACACATATTTATTAGCTAAGCGTATCAAGCAATAAACATGTAAACTACGATTTTTGCATGCCAGATAACATCGCAAAAAACTAAATCTAACTTTAACATATTGCATATAACACTAAAATATAAAAACTAATCGCTTTATAACCTTGACTATTAAAATCAACTTCTAGTAACTAAAACACACAATTTCGAGCAAAAACGTCTACAACAACTAATTGGTGTAAAACATCAACAATCATCAAAAAAATAAAAAAAACATAACCAAAATAATAAATAAATTATGCACCTCAAACGCATCAGTCATAGGCACATCAGTGTCATCCCCGCTTAAATGATTTTCCTGCATAATCTACAGAACTCACATTCATGATTACAGGTCAACATATAATAATTTGTGGTATGTCTATGTGTTGAACGGTAAAAAGTAAGAAAATAGCTATATTAATTCAATATCTAACTATAATGAAAAGAACAAATAAAGTTTCACAAATAAATGGTTTTCAATCAGAGCTAAACAAACAGGATGATCAAACATCGGATAATCATAACAACTGATAATCTATAACTGGTTAATAGAACATCAGATACAAAGTAGAGTAATAGGGCAAAGTTTATGAACTTACAAAAACAGAGCAACCGGTTTTTTAATCAACATGCAGAACAGAGATATCGTAATTTCCATGGTATTTGTATAATTCACTCGCTAAACTGTGATGATTGAGGGAGTTTTCAATTGTTTTGTATTTGTTTGTGTAGGCGTAGTAGGGTTTGCGTGATTGAGAGAATGAATTGTATACTAGGTTGCACGGACACGGACACGGACACGGACACGGACACGGACACGGACACTGACACGGACACGGACACGGCGATACGGCAAAATCTAAAAATATAAGACACGGACACGGCGTGGACACGGGAATTAAATATATATGAATATATGTATTTGTATTTTTTTTAAATAATATATAACTAAAATGGTGCTTATTATTACCAAAAAAACGCAATGTATTTTACTTTAATAGCAAGAAGACTATATCTAATAGGATGCCTATTATCAAACCAGTATCAATTGTATTTTGACATCCAGTAAGGACAATCATGTATATTATTGTATATTTAAAACGAAAAAAGAAAAAAGAAAAAAGAAAAAAATATTTTAGTAAAGCACTAGTACAGTACTTGCTACATGAGCCATCAAATACATCACCACATGTTTTGACTCATGAGTCTTATCACCTCAACCTAACCTTCTTCTTTCTTCCCATTCCCCTTCATTATAACAAAACACAATCTACTGAACACAACCCCTTTTAATCGCCTCACATAAACACCATTTTCAATCGACTCACTCCATCATGTTACTCCACATCGATGTACGAGAAATCGAAATCGCGTTCGGCCACCAAAAAATCACGATTCGTTTAGGTAACTATGCTTAAAACTCAAACCTTCTTTTTCTTTCCTTTTTCAAAAAATCCGCATCCGTGTCCAATCCGTGTCCAATCCGTGTCCGCCCAAACCGCACGTGGGACACGCGGCACGTCGCAGCCGGACACGTGTCCGAGCCGTGTCGAGCCGTGTCCGTGTCCGACACGTGTCCGACTAACCGACACTTCGAGTTTTAGGCGTGTCCGTGCAACCTAGATTGTATATTAGGGATTAAAAATACCAAACAGAGCATGGCTAAAATATAATTCAAAAATAAAATTATAGCCATTTATATATTACAGTATGCAACATAATTATCAAAATAACTTGTTGCCTAAGTGGTAAACACACAAGTTATTTATACTAATCCTACAAACAACCCAAGTTCGAATCTCACCATGGACATTTTTTACTAAATACGAATTTTATAAATAATTGCTTAAAAATTCCGAAAATTCATACATAAAATGTGGCATTAAAATGGATTATTTGGCATTAATGTCAAATGCCTCCTGCTATATATAATACTAGTTATAAGACCCGCGTGTTGATACAAAAGTTGGACGTTCCTGATTTGGAGCTCCGGTTCGCACCAATTGAGAATTGCTATTTGAGACCCTGCGACTAAGAGACAAGAAACACCGTTAGGCTTATCAGTGGATTGTCTCCACGATTATCCTCCGCGAGAGTAAGTAATCGGTTTAGGGTTTAAGGAGTTTTAGAGTTACGAGATCGCACTTAAACGAGGATATGATTCCCTTATATACTTGCATGGAATCCTTGTTGTTCCGTGTTCCCCAACCTTCGGCGTATCCCGCCAAAGTCGGTTGGGAATGATTATCTTCTTATTTTAGAAGATATCATATATCGAATCCATAAATAGATTTGGGCTTGGGCTTCGTGAGCCCAAACCGTTATTGAAAGCCGCCCAAGTCGCAGGGCTTGTTAGTATTGGGTTGTGGTGGGTTCATGACCCGATACCGACTATACGTCATCATGTCCCCCAGGTCTAGTATGCGCATGCGAAATGCGGATGCTAGACTAATGACCGTAGTTCAAAAACAAGTAACGCATTTAAACGTATCCAAGAAGCCATACACCTACCCGTAGGTGCAATGTATCTAGACATCCAGTGAATAAGGAATGCCTCGTTAATCGGGAAAGGTCACCGCTCGTTGTCACATCAAGCCATCTCGACCACACAATGAAGATTAGTGGAATCCACGTGTCACCAATCGATGCGGGAGAGTAGAAGTATATAACATGGCGTTTCATTTTCACCGAATTTCTCACCAAAAAACACCATCCGCCATTTCTAAAGCATTTCAAAAGTCATTATCCCCAAAGTAACCAACCACGAGGTAATAGGCGTGCGATATAGCAAAAAGTAGAACATCATGGTTAAGCGGTTGTCCGACTTTACCTCCGACCTTAATTTGATCGATCCGATGGAATTTTCCTCGATTATTTTATACCGGACGTGCATCCAACGGTTCCGGATCGCGAGCCACGATTTGGATTTTCCGGCGGAAGGTGGGTATACACACGGTTATTCGAATATGCGAATCAACGTGTGCCCTATCACGCTTCGTGCGATGTGTTAAACTATTATCGTTACACATATCGCGGTTGCATTGTATTGGCGGCTAAAATTACCAATTTTGAGGTAAATTGCCGTCTGTTGGGATTAACCCTACCATCCACTTATTCCGCTTTTATCACACCACATGGGCGTGGGTGGGTTTCCTTTCAAAGCGGGTAGATTACGGTGCTACACAAATAAGGTAGACGCGCTTAGGAATTGGAGGAATACTTCTTCGGGTAGATGATACATGTTTTCCTTGGAATTATGATTTTTATACCAAGGGATCGCTATGAGGAGGATGAGTACCCGATTACGGGTCGTATAACGCCGAGGATGCGGGCCGATAAATGTAAACCGCATCCCCATCGGCATATCCCGAGGGATTTTGGTGCGCATACGGAATCGGTAATTATTATGGCGGGAAGATGAGATCCCTATTTTCTTGGGCATGATGGCGGGGTGGGTACTTGTTCCTCCGCATTGATTGTGTAAATAATGTAAGAACAATCTTCCATACTTGTTGCGCATAATATAACTGGTGTGTATATGTGTTTTTGTCGTGCGCAGAGATGGATCTGTTTACAGTTGTACAGCTAGCGAAGCCCGCAGCCGTGAGGACAGGAGTACGACCGTTGAGGGATGACGAGGAGCCCATATTGGTCGCGACTGCAGGACGTGTTATGGAACTGGCCGCAGGGGACACAGGGACCAGTTCCTCCGTTGCGGTGGAAGCAACGCCTTTGCAAAGCCGCCCTAATCCTGAGGTGACTCCGGTGGTAGCGCAATCGTCGCTCGTAGCTGTAGCTCATCCTGAAGAGGAAGAAGAAGCGGCACTTAGTCGCAAGAGGACCCGACAAGATCATGGTGCGGGCCCATCAAGGAAGAAGCGCCCGTTATTCAAACGTGAGTTGTCCTCCAGCGATGAAGCGTCGTCGCACCCATCTGCCGATGATGCGAGCCAAAGTAAGTAAAACCATACATGTATAACCTTCATTAGTTAGTGAATGTGCTTATTTGTGATTCTAATGTTGCATTGGTGATCATTCGCAGGATGGGCAGTCATGAAGTCACCTCCTAAGGCTAGTCCGACACGCTCGGCGCGATTCTCGAGCCATGAACCGAGGATAAGTGAAGACCAATCCGATGCAAATGTGCCTGCAGGGGCAAATGTGCCTCCGCCGCGATAGCTCCTATTACGGTTATTACCTCGGTCATTGGATTGTCTCCCGTGTTGTTCACTGTGACCGTGAATGGAATGGTTCTTTTGCTATCGCGGCGGCTTCTCCCTGGACAAAAGACCGAGAGCGCTTCACGAGCTCATCGAAGGTCTCGTGGATCTTGTCGTTCAATCTCTTGATGAGTTCGGGTTATTAATCCCATTCATGAAGCCCGAGATCTTTAAGACTTACGGCATGCTTTAACTGCATGCACTCGTCTTTGAAGCGTTCCATGAACAGCTCGTGGATTCTCCCAGTTCGCTTTTACCCCGGCGAGTTCGACAGATTTTTAGCACACTTTTGCGTTGAGTAAAATTTAGGCGAACGCCTTTCAACTCTTCAAAACCATTCACGCCTCCTTGGGAGTTTGTTGAACCGATTCAGCCGCTTCCCACCGTGGAATTAAACATATGGCACCAAACCGGTTGTGGCGATTTTCGATGGTCATGGTGATTCAAAATTTTAGGTGATCGTCGGGATCACCGTCCCATCATATGTTTTAACATTTGCGGGCATACGCCTTTTCTTGTTTTCGAGAAATCACTAATGCGTCCCGTGAACGCATCCACTTCTCGGCGCCATGGGAGAGACATGTCTTCCTCGCTATCGGCTCGCTGCCGGATTTCCAATGCCTGTATCACTATCCTCGTTGTCCGAGGAGTTGTCGAGAAGATGAATTTACCTTCTTACGGTGGCTTGCGCATACGCCCGTCTGAATCGACTCGAAGGGCTCTCACTGGGAATACTTCCGCCCGGTCTATCTCGTACTCTACGGCTACCTGGTCGGGCGTGACACCGCACGCCTTTCCTCTCTATCACTATCACTCAGTGTTGCGAGTGAGATGTCTCATCACCCTCGATTCTCCTCCCGATTCTCGTTGAATACCGGGGTTTATGACCGCTTCTCTGCGCTTTTCCTTCGTGGCGCGGTGGGAAGTATCGTATTCGAATCGAATTGAGTCGGGCTTCGTGTTCATACGATCTATTCTTCTTCCTCCTGCATGAGGCGTGATGCTTAGTAGTTTTGGGATACGAAAGCTTCGGTGTAATTCTCGCGCGACTCCTCGAGAGCGCGCGTTTGTTTCTCTGCCGCATTCTTATCCCGACCGGTGCCTCGGTATCTTTGTCAGTCGGTTTCTAGCACCGATTGGAAAGGAGTGGTAAAGACGGGTTGTTCCGGAGTGCGAAATGGGTCTACTCCACTTGTGGTGGTTGTAGTGACTTGGGTTATTCCCGAGTGCGGTTCTACCGGAGGAAGATCAAGTCTTGACCGACCCTTACTTTTAGCGGTGGTTGTCCCGAAGTCTTGCCAGGGTTAGTCCACTCTGTGACTTCTTCCCATAAGATCCGACCGCGATCGATTGCCGTGTTTTGTCATTCTAGTGTCGATTCTTAGTGTAGGTCCCACGGATGGCGCCACTTGTTGATACAAAAGTTGGACGCCTCGATTTGGAGCTCCGGTTCGCACCAATTGAGAATTGCTATTTGAGACTGCGACTAAGAGACAAGAAACACCGTTAGGCTTCTCAGTGGGATTGTCTCCCACGATTATCCTCCGCGTGAGTAAGTAATCGGTTTAGGGTTTAAGGAGTTTTAGAGTTCGAGATCGTACCTTAAACGAGGATATGATTCCCCTTATATACGCACGGAATCCTTGTTGGTTCCGTGTTCCCCAACCTTCGCGTATCCCGCCAAAGTCGGTTAAGAATGATTATCTTCTTATTTTAGAAGATATCATATATCGAATCCATAAATAGATTTGGGCTTGGGCTTTCGTGAGCCCAAACCGTTATTGAAAGTGCCCAAGTCGCAGGGCTTGTTAGTATGGGTTGTGGTCGGGTTCATGACCCGATACTGACTATCGCCATCAGCCGCGCCGCTGGGTTTTGACATAACTTTTATCATATATTAGTATTAAACATATTGTCTTGGAATATATTGTACAAACCTAGTTCATATCTAGTGATAATCATTAATCTTACTCATCATTTTCGTCAATAATTTGAGAATATTTATGTATGCATATTTCAAAAGACTTTGAATACGCCATCATATTTCAATCTCCATTGTTAAACTCTGGAGATGAAAACAAATAGATAATGAACTATTATCATGAGTTGCTGCATTATTTATAATAGTAACCTTTTTATTTTATAAGATAATTATAAAAACATGAATTTGTAAACCAGCCTTGAATTTGATACTACACATTTAGTATACTCCGTAAGACTTGAACTTCCGTGGTTGCTACCAAGCTGAAGATGACATTGGGCATAAGCAAATTAACCCATAGCCATCTACCCCTCAATAAAGTATGTGCATGCTCATGCTCATCTTACTCTTTCTCCCATCCTCCTAATCTCGACCTAGGGTCATAATCAGTAAATAGCATGAACTTGTTTCCATGCTTGCTTGAATATTGTGGCAGAAATCCACACGGACACAACCCTAAGAGTTTGGTTGCTCTATCATGCTGTATTGCGCACTTGTACATGTACATATAGAAACATAACATTTTTATCAATTGTTTTCTCCGGTGGTCATGCTTAGATTACAAACATAAATATACCAAATAACATAAATTTATCTAACTCATAATAGAATTTCCTCTGTGATAGTTTCAATTTCGTTATTACAATCGTGATGATTTGAATAACATATTCAGGTATCTTTTCAAGGAAGCATTTAAGTATTTGACCCATTCAACATTTCTAAGATAAATAAAATACAACACAAATATACCCACTTAAAAGTAAATGTGTCATCATTGGAACCTCTACACGCAGTCACATACACTAACACAGATATACAATGTTAACCTTTGGTTTGACTGGTTTTTCCTCATCACCACAAGTATCTAAACGTAAGATAGTTCATTTTATAACTAAACTTTATACACACTAAAGCTCTTCATAGATTCACATACACCAGGTAACCAAAATTTTCTAAAACATGATCAACTAAACATCAAGTTAAAACTCCATTTAAAACTGATTACTACACAATTAAACTAAATCCAATTAAAGACCAAGAAAATGCAGTATAAAATCGGTTACTAATTATGCCAAATGTGTTTCACTATATAACCATTAACCAACGATTATACCAAAAATCAGCGTCAACTTTAATATTAACCGAAAATTTGACCTTGGTTCTCAACTTGTGTGTTTTGCTGCGGGGTCGGGGTTGGTTTTTTAGCAAACTTACAAATTAAATTCATCACTCTAGTTCCATTTGAATCGATGAAATTCAGACAACAACGTGCCTGCTTACGTCGAGAACCTCAACAAATTCAGTTGTAGAACAACATTCTTCTTTAATTACGTATGTTGGATTCAATCATCCATATTATGCTAAGCTAGCCTTCTATTGCCATATGAAAATCCTCTGGCCTGGAGCCATATAATTAAGTTTGTTCCCAGAAACTGCGCAAAAAGAACATGTACAGTAAACGACATTCATCATCTCCTTCAAAACATGTCGAATAAGAATAATCATATAAGCATTAAAAGTACGGCCTTTCCAAATACTCTTTAAACTGAAATACCATCCCATCCTTAACCCATGCATAATCCTAACATCAAAACATGTAAATCAACACATAAACTACATAACAATTTTTTTAGGAAGTACAATAAATAGCAAAAATATCCAAACCAAATAGGAAATGTCACAAAAATAAAGGGGCCTACAAATACGATACTATTGATCACAAAGATGTAGCAGTTTAAGCTTACAATGTCACAGCTGGAGCAAGGCCTGAGTAGCCGCTGGTGCAGGGGCAGCGTCACTTGTATAAGGTGCCTGCATGACAATAGATTCAATGCATATCACATATATACTTAAAGAACACTAATTAGATGAATGAAGATGTGGCTAAAAGAAGAACACTACTAACCCCACATAAAAAGCCAGCAACATGATTTACAAAACCTGACCATAAAGAAACATTCAACATTGTTTCTTAGGACGGCTATATCATACACTACCTAGCAACATATTTAGTCAATTTTAAATCATCAAACCTTATCAAAAAGATATATACGAGAAGGTTATAAAACTGGCTGCACAAAACTTGACAATACCTTAACCTCAAACAGTTTATTTAGAATAGCTTATGTAACCGTAAGAAACACATCTATAGTTTAGAGTTTATATTACAAAAAAACAAAAAAAAAGTGTTGGTAGGTCTACCCATACGATAATGACATGTTTCAACCTGAGCCTGGTTTGACCCGTTACCCAACCCGCTTGATCCGCCCTACCCGCCCACATTTCTATTCATGCCTTAAATCAATATCACCAACAAATACGGATTGAAGATTCAATACCATGACCAACATAAGTATATAAGATGTTACCAGAAATATAAGTGCTTTAGTTCCTTTATTAGGACCCTTTTTTCTTGAATCCAAATCCCTTGCTAGCTCCAATTCATGTGAGCTTGGCTTTCCATCACTAAAGGTACCTTTATCCCTTTCATAAACGAAGCACCGTTTTTAGCAGAACCAACAACATGAACCAACTCTGAAACCTCTGTCCATATAAAAGAAATCAAAAACAAAATTAGAATTGTCAACTCGGTTAGGATTCTTATTAAATTAAAATCCACAACATAATAAAATTTATTAGGCCACTCACAATAGAGTGACGCGTACCAACGTTCTCTCGTTGTGATAGTTACATATTTTTTCCCATTTATGAGCCCTATTTTTCATCGTCGTACCCTTCTTCCCATCTACAGTCGCAATCTAGATAAACCCTTATTGATTGCTGCATTCAAATCACAATGAGTCAATAAATTTCTTTATCTAGGTTGAAACTGAATATTGTTTTATAAATGAATTTGAAGTTGAACTTGAATCAAACCATATCAGTAATTGGAATTAAATTCCGTGGTAGTAGGATGATTTTGTGTAATCCTGAAACAATTAGTAGTTTTCTGGAATAAGAAAAAAGATAAACTACACCCAATCTATGAAAAATTATAAAAAGACAAATAATCATGTGGGCGAACAACAACAACAACATACCCATTATCCCACCGGAGCAATCACCTGGGCAACATTTGTTTATACTCTGAAAACCCGAATAACCATTATCCCTTTCTCGATATGTTCTCTGCCGAGGAGATGGTGCCTAAAATCGATAAACCAATCAGGAATATCCCAAAATGATAGCATACTTAAAATGAAAATCAACCATAGTCAACTTGATAATGTCTCACCATCATACCTATCTTGATTTTTTCTTCCTTTTGACTTTCACTCGATGTATTACCCTATTTTCTACACAAAAAAACACACAAAAGTCACTCAAATATCGTAATAAAGTTAAGATCTTTTTGCAAAGAAAGGAAATAGTCCTCTAAACTAACTCACAAATTAGCTATTGTCGTCGACACAACCGTCATAATCAAACATTCATTATTACTCTTTCTATTATTCAACCCAACTAAAATATAATTCACATCCAAAATCCTGAATATAACAAATATGTATTCTCAATGCATCCAAAACATAAAATTACTTGTTAATAAAAATGCAAAGAACTAACCTATGTCATGTGAAAATCGGATTAATTTACAAACATGCTATCTGATACATTATAAATTTACCAAGAAAAAACACAAAGTTAAGGGAAAACATATGGAAACTACCTTGTACTGGTGAGGAATTAATGAAAATTCAAATTCGCTGGAGAATGGTTTTCTTAAGGGGTTGGGGTTGGGGTTGAGTTTTGGTGTAACGTTTTTTGTTTTGTTTGATGTTATGAATGCTCCGCTTTTTGTTTCTTTCTTTTTTAATTTTACAACTTGGTCCAAAACTACTGAAAGTTAACCCATGAGTCCATGTGTATTTTCTGATATATTCTACATCTTTATTAAAAAAACGAATTTTTATAGATTTTAGCCAAATCAGGAAATATTTTGACTTTTTAACTTAAAATACTTAAAACAAATAAACAATAATTAAAAAAACATTACCAAATAAGGTATGGTTTGATTTTTTTGAAATGGAAAATTCCCACTAGGGGTTTTGTTTTATTATATAAAAGATAGAGATATATTTAGTTAGTTGATGGTAAGTTAGAAAATATTTATATAAAGTTTTGTTATAAATATTTTCTTATCATTTGTAACTTTCGTCCTTAAGTCGTGTTTTAGTAATAATACTAAATATTTTAAGTTTGACGAAAATGTAATTTACAGTATAAAGATTCGACATTTATTATTAGTTGTAAAAATGTATTAGTTCGGGTTTAGAATGTAAAAATATTAAAAGAATATCAAAGTTATAAATTTGAGGGTTGAATTTGTAAAGAGTTATATAGATTATAAACATATATTGGTTTTACATATGTACGTGCATGAAAAGAAACAAGGTGGTAAATGAGATTGAGATATGTCGAGGCTCACAGTGGGTTTCGAATGAGATGTCGAGTGAATGAGGGAGAAGAGCTCGAGATGGAAGAAACCCGACATGCCAACTAGCTTTCAAAAGCTTATACCCGACTAGAACTAGCCCGAAGTGAACGCTTAGCTTATGAAAATGAAACCCGAAACCTTTCCTTTCTCCTTCTTCTTTCTCGACAGTGAACAAGTGAGTAAATGAGATGTGTTTGAGAATGTGTTTATGAGTTTGAGAGTTAGTTTGAGAGTGTTGTGATAAGTGGTGGTGAAATATGTTGCTTAAATAGCCACACAAAGCATGACCTTCCTATTATTTTACTACTAAGCCTCCTAGGTTTCATGTAAAAGTAAAAAGGGTGTCGGGCATGCATGAAATTCGGCTAAAACTTTGGGCATGGAATGGCTAGTCATGTCGAGAGTTGGGAGTGGGAAACATATTATACAATGGTTAACAAGTCAAGAGTGGTCATGGCATGTCTAGGAGAATTGTTTATGTAGTAGCTAGGGTGGCTAAAAGAAAGTTGTGGTCTTCTTTTGATTGATTCTACACGCAAGAAGAAGCAAGAGAAAAAAAAAAGAAATGTTGCTTTTGTTTCTGTCATGAGGAGTAGCAGCAAAAAGGAAAGAAAAATATATAACTTTGACCATGGTTTTGTTGGGTTGTGTTTAACACAAGGGAGAAAGTAACAAAAAAATATATAAAAGTGTATGTACCTGTGGACTTAATGAGCAGGAAGAAAAAAAAAGAAACAATATGAAAACTTGTTTTATTACATTGAAAGCAATCTAGGCTTGGGTTTGTTTAGCGAGGCCCAAGACAAGAAATAAGAGTGGATCGGGTTGGGCTTAGAGAGCTATGTTGGACAAAAAAATATAAATAAAAGTTTATTATTAATTTTATCATCGAGGTCGAGGTAAGTTTAAAAAAAAATACCCATGACTTGTCGTGTTTAAAGTTCGAAACGAAATAAAAAAAATGTAGCCACAAAAACCGGTATGGAAATTTACGAGTTCTTACATTCATCTTCTAATGGAAGGCACATAACTCAATCAAGAAGACATGGAATCCAAAATCTACTTAGCATATGAACACTTCATGATTGAACCAGGGGAGACATTAGAGTCATATCATCATCGGTTCTCAAACATCATCAATGACTTGGAAAAACATAATATCATTATGCCAAGAATTGCAGTCAACACAAAGTTCCTGAGTAGTCTTGGTCCTGATTGGGAAAAGTATGTTATTTTCATCCGTCTGCGAAGAATCTTCATCATGCTACATACGGATTGTTGTATGACTATTTGAAGCCCCACCAAAAGGAAGTTGACAAGGAAAAGATAATCCGTGAGTCCCTCGCCGCCTTTACTCCGGATAATCAAACACTTGCTTTGTGGGCTCAAGCTTGTTATCCTTAATTCCGCACCTACAAACCGTCTTCACAAATCCTCCACAACCAATCGCTCGGATCACACCATATGATCCTCACAAGAAACTCAACGGTTCCATACAACAACAACAATGATCAAGCACTTTATAGTGAATCTAATGAGGATGCAAAAGCTTTCGATGCATTGCAACAAGGGTTTGTCATGATTGCTAGAGCCTTCGGTCGATATTCTAACAAATCCAACAATCGCATTCGAACCTCATCTAACACAAGGAATCAGGCTGTTGTTAACAACGGAAGAGTTGAAGTTCAGAATCGTGGAAATGTTCGTCAGATGGGTAGTGGTCAAGGGTTTAATGCTAATGGAAGGACTAACATGGGTGTTCCACAACAACGGGCTCAAGTGGTTGATAAGTGGAAATGCTCGAATAGGATTAATGGTCTTCGTTGTTATAATCAGAATGAGAAGGTCATCGGCTAATGCATGCCCTAAGCCGAGGACAAGAGGCGCCGCTTATCACAAAGAGGCTTTACTCTTGGCTCAAGGATGAAGTTGGTGGAACTCTTACCAACAAGGAACAAAGCTTCATGGCAAATGCAGATTCTCATTAATGATCGATATCTCTCAAGATCGCAGATCGACGAGATTCAGAGTGTTCAACATGAACCTTCCACATCTCATCACGAAGAAAATCAAATGGATCCCGTTGTTACATTTGACGATCAAGATGACCTCACGGTTACCTCTGACAATCAAATTGACCCCGTGGCTTCACTTGAGGACCTAAATGATAACTGTGTGGAGACTCCGGTTGAACAAAATGAATCTTTGTCTAATCCAGATCCCGGGCTCGTCACCTTCTTTGAAACTCAATTACAAAAGTGCACTGAGATTAATGCTAAACTAAAAGATAAAAATGCACTGTTGACTAAGGACAACGAATGCTTAAAGTTCCAACTCAACATTTTTCAAACAAAAGAGAAACGTGAAAACGGTTTTGATGTCGCTTTTGCTAAATCATACCAAAATGAAAAATCTTTGGAAAAACAGATATGTGATCTAGTTGCATCCAAGAATGCTTTGTTGTCTCAAATAAAACAACTGAAATATGATCATAAACAACAACTTAACGCTCTCACGTCAGAAACTCAAAAAGCAAAGTCTGAGTTGTTAACTTGTCAAAAACAGTTTTGTGAATACAAAAAGCATTCAAGAAAACAAATAGATGACTATCTTGAAGAAATTGTCGACTTACAAAACAAAATCAAAGAGTTTTGAAATGTTGTTTATAAACATGGTGAGTCAATCACAACTATTCAAAAGTTTACTTTTAAACCAAATCCAAATGGATATGGACCGAATCTTGCTGATTACAAACCAAAGTTGAGCATTCAAACCAAATCCTCAAGTTTACAGTGCACAACATAGAATTGATGATTCCATCATGAGTGTTGTTGAATATAATCGCATGGAGGAATTAGATGCGGATAGAGAGTCGGTCAAAATGGAAAATGTTGTTTATAACAAACCATTTAATTATTCAAAAGCCATAACTTTCGTCACACAACAGGATAATTCTAACACACCTTGGGTTATCACACCTACTTCTGAGTCTTCTACTGCTGGTCCCCAACCCAATACTGCACAAATTAATGGACCTTTACCTTCACTTAGTGAAGTTAAAACTTACCCGAACGTTGTCAAATTCTTAAATATTTTGATACATTCATACCGGACATCAAACTTTTGGAACGTGAAATTGAAATCAATTATGAAATAAAAGTTGAACATTTTCAATCGCCTCATGCGCGAAATCAAAGAGATATTTTTCAGAAAAGAATTTTACCTCATGTCCGAAATTTGAAAATGTGCAATATATTGGGAAAGGATTTTCACAAGGAGCTTGGACTTATGAAACAGTTTTTGAGAAAACAGAAACATCGATTTCAAATACTAAATGTAAAAAGAAAATGTTAAGAAAAGATGTTGATCGACTCTTGGAAGATGTTATCTATGCTGATACCATAAATGATGTGTTACTACATACTGTTGCATATGCATTTGATTATATCGCTGTTGATTCTGTTGAAAATGTTGAGAATACCGATAATATGTCACAAATCAAGTCTTTAAAAGTTGAAAATGAGCGATTGTTAAACGAGCTTTCGAATGCAAAAAGTCATCTTCAATGGTGTCAAAAAGATTGTCAAAATCGAGAACTCGCTTTGCAAAACAAAATCAACCAGCTTGCACACAAAACTCTTAATCCAAAACTTGAGCAACCTGGATGATCAAAACATGTCTTTAAAGTGTCAAATTTCAAAATATGAACAAGAAATTTCAAAAGTTAAACTAATATGGTGTCATATTTGATTTACTCAAAAGACTCGTGCTCAAGCGTCAAAAGATGTTGATGATCATCTTGCATATACCAAAGATGTTTTATGACAAAATGGAAACACTCGCTCTGAAAATCTATATTTGTTACACACTATCCATGATCTAAAAGCAAAGTTGGTGAAACTTAAGCAAGATAAGAATAGTAACACAAATATAATTGCACCAGAATTCTTAGATCGCCAAATGACACATCACAAGAAACTAATGTACTTCTCTCATGAAACAGAATAGTTGCCTCTTTTCCCAACGCTAGCACTTCACAGCTTAAGAGCACCACAAGGAAGAATTGGAAGTTGCGACGTAAGAAAAGAACAATAAAGACCTCAAAAGTAGAAGAACACCTTAGGACTTTAAATAAAACTCATGTTACTCCCACTTTAGATATTGCGTCTGACAAATGTAATGGAAAAAGTGATGTAACGAATGCTGAACCTTTAAGTACTTTAAATGTCATGTTTGAAGCTTGTTTTGGTTGTCGTAAAAGCATGTTCTCTGATTGTCATGATAAATGTGTTGCTAATGCTATCTTATCTTGTAAGCGGAATAATAGAAAACGGAATACCTCTAGGCCCACTAATGCTTCTACGTCTGTACTAGGTAAACCACCCTCTAGTTTTCCTGCTACGATCATTGATGTACCCATAGAAACCCCTTCACCTCCTAGGAAGAACTTATCACCTAGTGTATTCACTAAGAACAAAGCTAAGACTAGTTGGAGATGGCGTAAATGGTTACATAATACACTTGGCTTTAAATGGATACCTAAAATCATAAACATGTGTGTTTCAACTATATCGCATCGAACCCTCTAACTCTTGGGTTCCATATCTACTTCTATTCCATCCGTGTCGCCATGTGTAATGCGGTGATCTGAGATCATCCTCGGGTTGTTGATAGCGGATGTTCCCGACACATGACAAGCAATCTTAAATCGTTATCAAACTTTCTTTCAAAGTTCATTGGCACTGCCGATTCGGAATGATCACTTGCGGCTATCATGGGCTTCGGAGATTACATCAATGGAAACATCGAAATTATAGAGTTTATTATGTGGAAGGTCTCGGTCACAATCTCTTTTCAGTCGGTCAATTTTGTGATGGAGACTTGGAAGTTTCTTTTAGGGAGAAAACTTGTTTCATTCGTGACCTACAAGGAAAAGATCTTATGTTTGGTCAACGCACATCAAGTCTTTACACAATCTCAATGCAAGACATGATTGCTTCATCTCCCATCTTTCTACTTTCAAAGGAAACATCTACAAAATCTCAGCTATAGCAATCGTTGTCTCACATCTAAACTTTCAAACCATAACCAACCTTGCACGTTTCAAACTTGTTGAAGGTCTCCTAAGATTTCGGTATTCTAAAAATCATCTATGCTCAGCTTGTGAATGTCACAATTCTCAATTTTTGGTCATTTCTCAAACTCTACATTCATCATACTAGTCATGCATGGGTTTTGCATTTCACATTAAACGCATAATTTCATATTATATAAACGTTATCGCGTAATAAATTATTTTGAACATTTGATCCGTTACTTCCAAAAATTTATCACAATATATTTTTATACTCATATTAAGTTTATAAATATATTATTATTAGTTTACCCGGTGTTTTAAATTTATTTCGTATATAAATTGTTGTGTTTATATAAATTACGACGGTTTTCTTAAATTCAACCCGATAAATATTTATTCACTCAAATCTTTCAAGAAATGTATTTTTATAATTTTTATGACCTCAATATATTTTATCTTGACCTGTGAAAATTTATTTTTATCTAACGCTACCTTAAATATTCAAATGGGTACACAATTTACCACAAGTCTTCAAGTAACTTACACTTAATTATACTTATACATTTAATAACTACAAAATACAACTTGGTCATTTTTTTATATCAAATGTCGACAAGGGTGACTAGGGAAGGGATGAGTCACAAGCTTTGCAAAATATCTTATACTTATAATACTATATCCTAACATTTCACTTCATTCACTCATTTCACAAAACAAGATCAAACTTATTTTCTTTTCTCTAAAATTTCGGACCAAGGATCAAAAGGGAGAATCATCTCAAGTTTTCAAGACAAGTTTAATTAAACTCTAGTGTCATTTGTTGCATAGGTTTTGTAATACAAACCTCAAGTGATTAGGAAAAACCCTTTTTATCCTTAAACCTCATCAAGTATTCTTGTAAGCATCTCATGTTTATTTTTCATCTTTCATATTCATTTCATATTCATTTCATCATATTTGAGCAAAAACATGCAAGTCATATGATGTTGTACCACTTTTTCAATGATTTTCAAGAGTTATGAATATATATAAGTCATCCTATAATTATTCCTTGTTATATATTAGTTTTGGTGATGTCTAGAAACCATGACACCCTAAGAAGGTGTATGGTAGGATTAGAATAGCTCAGGAGTTGTTTTGAATGGGTTAGAATAGATTTGGCGAGAAAACTCATTTAAACGTTTTAAATAGGGTCTGTCCGTATTTTTAATTCGGGAAAATCCGACAGAGATAAATATTTTGGGCTAGATATTTAGAAAATACACTTTAAAACGAAAACGTGGTCGCTTGAACGGATTAAAACGGAGCTATAACGAAGAAGTTATGCTATTTTCAAGTTTAACGACAAACTATTTTCCGGAAAAACTGACCTGCTGTTACAAATCGTTGAACTGATAAAATTTTATAATAAACTGACCCTTGAAAGTATTTTTACATGAAACTAGACTCAATTACCTTCGAAATGACGGGTGGCTCGACCCGTGATGATTTACGGTTAAAAAGATATGATTTTTCCAAGTTTGTTCTCCAAATTTGTTCTCCAAAAATTAGTTCTTCAAAGTTCTTTTCAAGTTTGTTCTCCAAACAGGTCAAGAAATGATCATGTTGAGGGTCGTTTTAACATAGATGGGATACTTTTATAAAGAGATGTCTTCTAGTAAAAGTAAGTTCACCGAGCCTATTTTCCAAAATGTCAAACCGTTAAGTCAAACGGAGTTGTAACGAATGATATACTGTCACTCAAACTTTGCGAAAGTTACCTTCAACAACATTTTGGGTACAAGTACCTACTTCACCTATGTTTTCTCCATGATCGAGACCTCTATGATAAAAACTTAAACACTAAAACTTTGAGATATTGATACAAGCTTCCCAAAACCGTTGAGTTCGTTTCTAACGCTCGACGTGCACCATTTTACGACTAGCTTTTAGAGGCCATTTTAGTCACTTTCATGAAAATTTCAACGACATTATTTTACGACGAAAAGTTATAATTTCACAATAAATCATTAAATGACTATCGTGGGGATATCATTTCAACATAAATACTTGTAAAGTATTTTATAATATGACGGGATGTCATAAACATATTTTGATGATAAACATTATTTTCAAAATGTACAAGTGGTATAGATATCATATGGAGTTGCATGCACAACATTGTATCACGCATTCACGACAACATATCATAACTCAAGTCATAACATTCATTTTAGGTCGCGGATAGTTTTCGAGCCTCATTTTAGTGCACTTCATTTTGTTAGCATATCAATCATACCAGGTGAGTTCATACCCCGCTTTAACTCATTTAAATTCCTATAAACTATTTGGGGCGAGATATATGCTTATTCATTCAAACATTTAAACTCTTTTGCCAAGCAACATTACTTATACTTTACACTTGATTGCGTTATATACTTGATTGGGTTATACTTGATTTCATATGCATATTTGGAACAAACATACAAAATTAGTGGCTCCGTTAAGTTGTTGGAAGGCTATTAATTTACAAACATACAAGAATTAGTGGCTCCAAATTAAGTTGTTGGAAGGCTATTAATTTACAAACATACAAGAATTAGTGGCTCCAAATTAAGTTGTTGGAAGGCTATTAATTTACAACATCCCAATATTTATATGTTGGAAGACTCTTGTGGTGACATTAATACTTTTAACTACCTTAATGCGCATATTCATGATTGTCATTCTATTTTAGGCAATGGGTTGTGAACACACAGGTTGCAAGTTTTGTATGGGCGGAACTTGAACCGAGTGGATTTACAATGCCTTTCTTTGTGTGAACATTCTCTAAGTATTTCAGATCATTTTATCACAAACTTATGAACTCACCAACCTTTGTGTTGACACTTTTAGCATATTTATCTCGTGTCATAAGGCGATAGCATTTCATGGAGCTTTTGGGTCTCATGGCATACATTGGAGTCTAGTGTTTTATCTATTACCATTCGACATGTTTTGTAAACCTTTATGTATTATCAAACTTTGGGATCTCATGTGTTGTAAACTTTAACTTATTTAATCGAATGGTAAACTCTTTAAAACGTCTCATTATAGAGGTCGTTTTCTTTATCCATACTTTGTGCTATGACGTCATACCCCAATGACACTATCGTTCCGCTGCGATATTTTGGGGGTGTGACAGTGAACAAGGAAAAAGCACTCGTGCTCACTTTCCTTCAAAGGTGGAACATAGCTCTTAGCATGTGCTTCATCTTCTTCACATGGATTTGTGTGGTCCGATGCGTGTGCAGACGATTAATGGCAAACGCTACATTTTGGTAATTGTCGATGACTACCTAAGATGGACTTGGGTTTATTTTCTTCGAAGTAAAGATTAAGCTCCACAAATGATCATCACCTTTCTCACAAAAATTCAAGTTTAGCTCCGGAATACAATCAGAAAAATCAGAACAGACAAAGGAACTGAATTTGTAAATCAAACTCTACGTGCTTATTATGAGAAAGTGGGAATTGAGCATCAAACATCCATTGCACGAACACCAAAACAAAACGGAGTTGTTGAAAGACGAAACCGTACGTTAGTGGAAGCTGCAATAACGATGTTGATAAATGCAAAACTTCCAGATTGTGGGTGAAGTCGATTCATCGCATGCTACACTCAAAACCGTTCAATGAATACTAAACGCCACAACAAAACACCTTACGAGCTTATCCACAACCACAAACTGAATCTCAAACACTTTCATGTATTTGGATCCTTTGTTACCCAAATAATGATCGTGATGACTTTGGTAAGCTCAAGGGTAAAGTCGACATTGAGTCTTTGTTGGATCGTGAAAATTCTAAAGGATACGGATCGGAATTGTCGTACAAGGGAGATTATGGAAACGATTCATGCCAATTTCGATGAGCTTATCGAAATGGCTTCTAAGAAAACGACTTGGAACCCGGTCATAACCGCTCTAAACTTTCCCAAACCCCATCATCGGTTGAACCAAGCTTACGACTTACTCGTCGAGAAATGGAACAACTATTTGCTTCTCATTTTAGTGATGATATTGATCAACGTGCTCGGATGTATCAAATGTTTCCACCGCTCAACCTAATAATAATCCAATACCGATACACCTAAAACAACAACAATTGTTGAAGAAGCACCTCCGATTGATTCTACAACAACAAATTAACAAACCGCATCCAATGACGTTGAATTAGCGATGATTTTCGAACCAAGAAGTACCTACACCGCAGATTATGATCCAAATGCATTCTTCATCCTTTTGCTAATGAAGCGCCATTCGATGTTGCGGAATCATCCACAAGCCATTTGAATCCTCTAATCGCACAATGTATATCAACATCAACCCTCCACATCATTGGACTAAAGATCATCCTATTGTGAACATTATTGGAAACCGAATCAACCGGTCGTAACTAGACAACGCCAGACGGGGCGGTGAGCGTTGCATTTATGCACTTACACCGCCAAGCCGAACCCAAAAATATTAAGGAAGCAATGACATATGACAACTGGATCGAATCAATGCAAGAAGAACTTAATCAGTTTAAACGACTTGAAGTATGGGAATTGATTGCAAAACCATCAGGAGTCTATGTTATTGGTCTGAAATGGATTTGGAAAAACAAGTTGGATGCTGAAGGTACGGTTATCAGAAATAAGTCACGTCTGGTGGCTAAGGGTTATAGACATGAAGAAGGGATTGACTACGAGGAATCATTTGCACCGGTTGCTAGACTTGAGGTTGTACGAATGTTTCTGGCATTCGCGGCTCACATGAACATCACGGTCTTTTAGATGGATGTCAAAACTACTTTTCTTAATGGTAAACTGAAAGAAACGGTCTATGTTAGTCACCGGAAGGATTCGTTGATCCGCATTTCCTAATCACATCTACAAACCGAACAAGGCTCTCTACGGTCTCAAACAAGCCCTCAGCGTGGTATGATAAGTTGTCATCCTTTCTCATATCTCACAATTTGTCAAAGGATCGGTCGACCCAACACTTTTCATATAATATCACGGGGAACACATTTTAATCGTTCAAATTTATGTGGATGACATCATTTTTGGGTCAACACATTTAAAGTATTCAAACGCTTTTTCAAAACTTATGAAAACACATTTTGAAATGTCCATGATGGGTGAACTTACGTTCTTTCTAGGACTGCAAGTTCTTCAATCACCTCGTGGTACTTTCCTGAGTCAGTCCAAATATTCTCTTGAAATTTTAAACAAACATTGATTGTGCAAAAGATTGCACTACCAAAGCCGATGAGGATCAAAGTAATGAGGGTGTGTGTTCCACCAAGGATCGCTGTAACACGAGAATAAGAAATACTAAGACACTACGTTAGTGATTACGCAGGTAGGACCTGCGAACCACCTCCCGTGAGAGTAAGTATGAGTTATGGTTGTATAAGTGTGAAAGTAAAGAGATGAGTGTGAAATGAGCATACCATAAACCATCGTCCGCCTAACCCATTTATAGTGGAAGAAATACGGTTAGAGGCACTCTTGCATGAATATCGGAGATCATGGGGGCGTCCCATGATTGTGGGTAACCGCTAGGGTTAGTGACCC